>BSQZ01000021.1:5120000-5280000 GCA_033239005.1 Lamellibrachia satsuma | reverse complement strand
AGGAGAAAGATAAGCGAAGCTATCGAAATTAGAAAGAGGCACTCAGAGATAAAACGAAATGGTGGCTACAGCATTCATGCGATCTTCATGAAACTGCTGTTATGTGACAATCAACATCTTGGTCTCATGACACCATACAACATTCTAATTCTGACGAAGGGACCGTGAAGGTATCGAGAGCTATGTAGAGCACAACCAGTATTCTGACAGGTAATTAGCTTATTTTTCAATAATCAAACAGGTCATTTTTTTTAGTTTTTATCATCAACATCACCCTGTACTTTTATGAGACTGTCACCACAAGTATCTAGCTAGCATCTTATCATTCAGGATGATTTGTCACCATATGATTAAACTGGCTGTATTCCAAAAAAGAGAACTAACGGTGTACTCATGCACTGTACATACAGGCAAGTTAAGCTAATCTCTTGATGTGACATTCATGAAGTGAATACAGGTGAGACCAACCTTTAAGTCTCTGTGCAACATATTATGTGTGTGCATGTGTTCAAGACCACACAGTAAGTCTCCAATCAGATGAACTGACTTCATCGACCAGTCTGCTTTAGTCACGTCGTTCACCTCTTTCCGTCTGATCAATTTCTCAAGGGTGTAATCACAGAGCTCTAACGCAATGTAACTGTAGTTGCTGTCCAAGACTAGCATCTATAAACAATATACAACATGATAAATACACAGCTGAGCAAGGTTGGTGATGCCCATGCAGTTATTGTCATGACAGCACAACTTAATGTGGTTCGTGAATGTTGCAGAATACCAGAGAATCGGAATCGGAAGTGTTTATTTGACCCACAGATTAAACAGCACAGTTGTCAATACAGTGACAATATACAGCTCAAATAACGTGTTAATAAATAACAAGTAATACATGTATTGTAAACTAGAATGTGAAAATCCACAGCTCAAGTAACATATGTTAATAAATGACAAGTAATATATATGTATTGTAAACTGAAATATACACCACAAATATAATATAACTGAAGTATAATGATAGCCTAAACATTGACTATCAGTTTGCTGTAGATAAACTTAAAAGGGGTCAGGGAGACTACCACTAAACCATTGTTGGTCGCTCTCGTGGCAGCCACCCCAGTATCCTAATTTTCAACAAAGTTCATTTAACTTAATAAAGCACTTTCTCGAAAAATAACGATAACACAAGTGCATAACTTCCAAAATAGGTTTGACCAAAAAAATATTATTTCATCATTAAATGATGACAACATCTCAAAGGGTAAATAAATTGACTTAATTTTTAATCTGGAAAATATATACATTTACATCTGACATACTAATTACAGTACAATTTATAATTAAATTAACAAAAGTAATGAAATATGAAAGCGGTTACGATTTAATTATTATGTCCGTCCACAAATGTACTGTTCTCTGTAGTTTTGTAGAAAGCACGTTTTGGCATACCTAGTAAATCCATGTAAGCTATGTGTTAATTTTTTTCCTTCTGTGTTTTGAAGTATTGTTTATTTGTAATGGAATATCATGCCTAATGCATCGTTTGGCAAAATCATGTTTTGCCCTATTTGTGTGGATATGTTCATGTATTCGTGTATTAATGTTTTGAACATTTTTATTTTGAGAAAATGGTAAGTTTTGTAAATATACTGGTAATTTCATGTGCACATATTTAAAATAAAAATTTAATTCCCATAATTGCAACATATATGTTACATAACATTTTGTTATTTCTTGAACAGTGACTCAGTATGTGAGTTATATTTACTTAACATATTATTCTAATTGCTTTATTCTGTAGTTTGAAATTATGTTACATTTAAAACCCCATATCATTGGGCCATAATTTATATATGGTAACATTAATGAGTTATACAAAGTTAATTTTATATTTAAAGGCAGAAAGTGTTTTAATTTGTTTAATATACCTATAATTTTTGAACATTTGATAGACATATTTTATACGACTGTCCCAGCTTATATTTTCTTATAATGTCACACCTAAGATATTAAAGTGTTGGACTCTTTCGATTCTAGCTTCATCTATCTTGAGTAGAAAAGGAATACATTTTTTATTTCTTAATTTGTGTATTATGTACTCGGATTTCTTTACACAGTTTATTAATTTTCAGCCATTCGTTCACTTTATTTAATTATGTGTTTAAATGTTGTTTGATATCTTTAGTACATGAATTTAAAGACTGGATTGTAGTAAATAGAGTTGTAACTTCTGCATACATTACATATTTAAATATGTTGCTTGAATTTGGTAAATCGTTAATGTATATTACAAAAAAAGAAGTGGGCCTATTTTGGAGCCTTGTTTCACACCTGTAGTAATAGGCAGAGTTTCAGAAATGCTCTCGTCGTATGTAACATATTGTTTTCTATTTTTCAAGTAGCTTTCCTCTAGTTCCAGAGCAGTATCGCATATACCATGTGTGTAATTTATTTAATAAAATGTTGTGGTCTAAGGTGTCAAATGCTTTCGACAGATCTAAAAATATATTAATAGGTTTTCCATTTGAATCCAATGCGGTTGTTGTTCTGTCAATAACTTCCATGATGGCATATTCAGTTGAGTGACCAGATTTGAAGCCGTATTGGTTATCATTGAAAAGTTAATGTTCTGTAAAAAAATTAATATATCTGATGCATAACTTTTTCAACAACGTTATATATTACAGGTAATAGTGATATTGGTTTGTAGTGACATAGTAGTGTTTTATCATCCTTTTTAAAGATAGGAATGACTTTTGCAATTTTCATCCTGTCTGGGAAGATTCCAGTATTACATATTTGATTAAGAAGTAAAGTTAAGGGTTTAATTAATATGAGTTTTAAATATTTTAATTGTTTCAATGTAATATCATCATGACCACTGCTGGTTTTTTTCTGGGAATTTGTCAATTATTTTGATTAATGATTCTTCATTGAAAAAGCAGTTCAGAGTTTCCTGTCAGATAGAAACTATGATTAATGTTACTTGTGTGTTTGATTTTGTTGGCAAGGTGTTGTCCTATGTTTGTAAAGAATAAATGTAATTTATTAGCAATTTGTGTCAGTTATTTTGCAGTCTCCTCTAAAATATATAGGTAACGATTTCTTTTGTTGGATCTTTACAAAATTTCATTTATAGTTTTCCAGGTTTTTCTTGTGTCATTTTTATATTTGTTAAACAATTGCTCATAATATATCAATTTGGCTGCTCTGATACTTCTTTTAAAAATACAATTATAGGTTTTAAAGTTTATCTTTTTAATGGAATATAGTCAATTGATGGGGGATTTGTCAACTTGGTCTGATTATGTAAGTTGTCTCTGTATTTAATAGATTTAAGTATGCCATTTGAGTTTGTGTGTTTATATTTATTAAATGTGACTAATTGATATGACATAAGTTTAATATGAGTATGCTGAAAATATTATTTGGATCAGGCCAAGGATTTTGATCTAATTTCTCCATAATATTTGAATTAATTATTTCATTTGCAAAATTTGAAATAGCTTTATAATTTTGTAAATTAATTTTGACTAATTTAGGGGGAATTTTTTTAGCTGGAACAGTTTCGATAAATAAAAAATATGGCTGGTGGTCTAAAAACTATTTGATTAAGATACCTGCTGTTGATTGTAGCATAATTTGGTTTAGTTTACAAAATAAATTGTCAATTGATGTGCCATTTAGGTCAGAAAATCTAGTTGGGAATGTTATTTTAGGAAAGAAGCTAAATCCTGTTAAAGTGTCATAACACTCATTAGGATATTCTTTATCATTAATTTTAAACAAATTTATATTGAAATCTCCGGCAATAACAACTTCCAATTTTTTGCAATCAAGTTGTGATAATAATAATGAAAATTCGTCAATAAATTGTGTGTGGTTAACGTTTAGGTCTCGAGGTGGTCTGTATATATTACCGACTATCACAGGTTTTTTGAGACCACCCCCAGTGATTTCAATTACCTGTCCTTCCCAGGTTTCATTTTTAATACGTTGTAATACTTTATAATCGTATCTAATGTGAACGTACAAAATTAAGCCTCCCTTTGTACTGCTATTTTTACCCAAGGAAATACAAGTATAGTATTCTAATTGGATGTGAGATAGATCATCAGATTGTTCGGTTAACCAACTTTCTTGAACACATATAATGCTAAAGTCATAGTTAGTTAGGTGCAATTGTTGTACAAAGGCTGCTAACTCATTGAATTTAGCATTAATTGATTGGACGTTAGTACAAAGTATGCCAAAACTATTAATTTTAGCATTTCCAATGACTTAAAATGATCGGTATCATAATATGATGAAGTTTTCATTATTGGTAAACTATCGCTTTCATTGGTTTCATCATTTGTAGAATGCAGAATGTTATTTAAGCAGTTTTTATGGACACCTCTATAGTATTGTAAAAATAAATCATCTGAATCTGTCACTCAGTTTATAAATAATTATTATGTATTTGCATACAACATTGTTCCAAGAATTTGGCAGATATTGCCAGATACCATTTAGTATAGCTGAGCATTTTATGTGTAGGTAAAATATCGTTGCATTACTGTTTGCAGTTTTGAGATTTTGATATGATAAACTGTAGCATGAACAGGAAAACATGCACTGCGTTAATATAAAAAATAATACTAACAGCAGTAAAAGAAACGTCATTGTGTGTGGCTTAGGTGGGAATACCTCGAGAAAATCACTTAAACAGTTTAACTAATTTTCAGTAATTGGACTAGAATCTACTGGTACAAAAATAATATAAAAAGGAAGAGGAGAGAGAGAAAAGTCATCATATATAAATAAAGACATTACATTTCTAGTATGATACTGGTATGCCTATGTAATTCTTATCCATTACCACCTTTGGCCAACTTGTTTTGATAATTGTTACAATAAAATAAATATTCATAAAGTAAAATGTACGTATAACTACAACTTGCGATTGTACATTCAAACATAAGACAAAACCAACGAAAATCAATAATATGGAAGATTATGTATAGTGTAAACTTAATGAGTGCCAAAGGCGTGAGGCAATAGGATAACCTTTTATATTGATAATTTTTGTAATGAGTACACATGATATAAAGTTAAGTTCCCATGTTCGAGAGCTTAGCTAGAAATCCAGTTCTCAGAAACCTCTGTGCATTATTATACATTTCATGTATACAACACCACCATTTTTACTTCGACGGAAAGTCAGACTTCGTCGAAACGACAAAAATCTTGTTCTTACGATCCTTTATCAGGATGTATGTCCATGTGTCCAGGATAGTTCCACGTTTTCGCAGATTTCTTGCATCGTAGGCGAGCCGAGCACGCCGGGCCGTCAAGTCCTCGTTCACGAAGACTCTACCTTTGTTGGTACTCGCCTTCAGTTTGCGGCGCTGTCGGAAGAATACGTCTCGTCGACGTTCGCTTTGGAATTTCACGAGCACGGGGCGAGGGCGATCTGTCTCTGTAGACTGGAGCTTCATTCCGACTCTGTGACTCCGAACGATATTGCCGGCCTGGAGCGGTGGAGAGACACACATCTGCTTGTTGACAATGTCAATTACTGTGTCTTCTATTTGGTGGTCACTGACGATTTCTTCAATTCCCAGAAAGCGCAGGGACCGGCGGGAGTATTGTTCGTACCCATCCAGCTTGTTTTCCAGGTTTACGACTTCGACTTTTCTAAATCTGCAATCTGTACATATTTTGTTGATAAAGATTCAGATAGATAATCGATTTTGGATTTTAAATAATCCATCCCGTCCATTAGAACTTTCGGGTAGAGGCCTGCTTTCATTTTTTTCAAAACGACTTCACCAGTTAACAGTTCTTGAATGGTGAGCTTGAATCTGTTAACGTATGTGTCATCAATGTTACTGTCTGACGTGACAGAATCAGAGCGCGCACTTTGTTTTGGTTTGTGGGCCATGTTGAACGACTAGGTGCCAGACGTCAGGTTACGACAGACGCTCCTCGGGTTATATTTAGATATCGCAGTTCGGCACTGACGTACTACTGGAATCTCGGTCAATTTAGATTGTTTCTTGGATTAGAACATTGCTCCAATTCAGTAAGTTCAGTTCCACGTATGTTCACGAGTCATGTGCGCTATTGTCTATTCACATTTTCAGTCCAAATTGATAGAGAACAGTTAACTAAAAACATAACATCTCTGTCAAGCAATATCTCATGCAATTGTTTTTTGCTGAAATATTGGTGATAAAAGTAATTCAGAAGTAACTAAATCGGGCGTACAATTTATTAAAAAAATTCAAAAGATAACTGCACACAAAATATTTTCATGAATAAATGTTAAAATGTTATTTGTTATTAATACTGTACAGTCCCCAATATAAATGCACTGCTTAATATATGCGCATCTGAATGAAACCACACGCAAAAACATACGTTTTCAGGATTGAAGGCAGGTTAAACGCAAAGGAAAGCAAAACTGCTGTTACCGTCACCTTGCAGACTCTTTAGAGATAATTAATAGCATGTGTGCTTTTAGCGGCGGCATTAGCAACACATCGCTATTACTAGTATTTGTTTACTTTATCACACCCTCATCGTTGGCAAAGCGTGCTAGTTTAAATTTCCAGCACTGAATCAGCACAGACAGAAGACAGTCTAATGATGTCCTGTCACTGGTGCAATTGTATATTTAGCATCGCTTGTCTGGAATTACAAATGCATGAAAGAACGAGTTGTCTTTTTCATTATATGTAGCGGTCTTTTGCTGATCAAGTGTCGGTGTGTCTTTTCCAAGTGTTGAATGGCAGAGTTTCACATGCATGCAGTTAATGCGTCCGCCCTGACAACCTTTGATAAACTAATATAGTCCATGAGCCAGACAAGAATCTTAAAATTGTTTTTGTACATGTTTGTCAAACATGTAGGGACTAAATGTAAATAAAACATATCAATATATTGTTTTCCACTTGTTTATTTGTAGTTCGGCTAATATGATATTTTAATCAAATAAATGATATATTTTTTACTTTTGTATAAAACCATAAACAATATCCTACCATATGCCTTCATGTTTATCTGTACTGCTGCCGCATGCAGTAGGTAGATCAAAGCTAAAGCGAGATCCAATGTCATTGCTTTCAGAATCCTGAAAGCCATTTTCAGTATTTTGGACTTTCGGACTTCCTGTAACACTTTTGCCATGCAAAAATACATCCGCATTTGCAAACACTACTATATTGTGCCGCATTATTTAAAATATGTCACAATTAAGAAACATTACAATACAATTAACTGAAATATATATAGAATTTTTTATTAAACACTTAAATATATGCTGGACAGGTTAATCAACTTATGAAATATCGGTAATCATAATGTAAATATAAAAATAGGAATAGTTACCAAAATTAGCCATTAACATAGCACAAAATCAAACAATGGATAGATCACAAAAAACCGTCAGAGCGTTAAATATCATTTCACATAAAATAAGCACAGTAGATAAATATTATGTACGTTAAAATAAAACCAGACAAATGAAAAATGACACGGAATATTGATAATACAGCTGGTTGTTAGATGCCGGCACATGGTCATTGCGTGGTGGACGACGGCCGAAAATGCTGCGCATGAGGAAATAGCTTTTAGGTGGCACTTTGTCACTTTTCAAAGTCAAAGCCAAATACTCCGCATTCCGCTCTGTGCTATCCATTTCTCTTCCAGAACAAAGTGAAATTACCTGACTATTTGTACATGTGGCTTGCGTGACACAAGCGTCTAGTGTGCAGTAGCATAGTGGGTCCGCATAACAACGCACATCTTATATTTAGAAATTAGTTTAAATCAATTCCTGACACGTGGCAGCATGTTTTTCTCAAATGAAATTCATCAGTATTTTGATACGTGCAATTCCATGTGAATTTCCATATTTGTCATTACAATCTGTAAGAAATGCTAAGACATACTGTGAAGTGGTTACAGAAGCACTGTCACACAGTTTCCAGACCAGAAGCTTGCACATACTTTTAAACATGGATAACAGCACCAGATCCGACTGCTACTTCACGAAGTCCTGCATCTGCGAACATCTTCACGAAGCTAGGCATGAAGTTGCAGATGACATGAAAATTGCCCAACATGTGCACATTTTGTATGCTATTTCAATATGCTTAGCGAACGTCACCACAACGTCATCACAATATTATCAGGCTGAAGCGTGGACATTATTGCCAAAGCATTTTTGACAATTTCTTGGACAGAAGACAATACTGCATTGATAGTGCAAAACATTGACTCGATGTGATGTTCTTCCTTCACTGAGCTATCTATTGTCGATGCAGACACTGTTACAATGGAACGATACTCATTCGAAGGAAGTGTAAAAATCACAACTCACTTGTTATTTTGCCAATACACAGCATTGTGTGTTAGTTTCATCCAGGGTTAATAAGAACACCAATTGCCGAGTCGAATCAAGATTCTGAGCACCTCAACATTGGATTTTGATAGACCACATAAGTAGCATATTCACAATGGTGATTACAGATGGTGTTATTGATTTGCTAGCCTCAGCAAGAGAAGAGCCAACCTCACTTGATTTAGATTTAACAAGAGTTAACAAGATTGCCATCCCAAACAATAAGTTTCAGATGGCAAGTGGACAAGGAAGCCATTGGCTTATCGAGAGTCCAACAATTTTCTCATCTATGTGTAGTCCGCCCTTATCAAATATATGTCAATTATATTTTAAACATATTCACAATACTAGCATTAACACAATCATTTGGCAGTTTGTTCCATTCATTTATCACCCTCTGCGAGAAAGAGTACTTTCTCATGTCCAACCTACACTGCTCCTTAACTAATACTACTTTGTGTCCTCTGGTTCTACTGCCATCTTTAAGTTTGAAGAACATATTCCTATCAACATCCTCATAACCATTCACTATTTAAACACTTCTATTTGGTCTCATCTTAGTCTCCTGGTCTCTGGTGTTGTCAAACCACATTGTAATAAGCGACTTTCGTAACTAAGGTATCTCAATTCTGGAATCAGTTTAGTTGCTCTTCGTTGCATTCTTTCTAGCTTGTCTATGTGCTTTTTACGATACGGCCTCCATGCTTGAATACAATATTCTAAGTGTGTTCTAAATATTGCTTTGTACAGGGATAAATTGAGCTGTTTCTCCTTATACATGATAGTTCTCCTAAGTAGCCCTAGAATTTGATTTCCTTTCGAAGCAGCAATCCCACATTGCTCTGAAATTTTCATGTCAGCACTAAATGTTACTCCTAAGTCCTTTTCTTGTGTGGTTCTACCTAGTACACCATCCCCTATTTTATATTCTTCCATGTTTCCATGTCCTCTGTGTATACATTTACACTTCCCAAAATTTAATAACATTTGCCACTTTTCTGACCATTTAACTAACTTATCTAGATCATCCTGTAAACTTTGTTTATCTGTACCATTAGTAACCTTTCTGAATACTTTTGGGTCAACTGCAAATTTGAGTACTTTGCTAGATATGGCATCTTCCAAATCATTTATATATATATATATATATATATATATATTAAAAACAGTGTAGGGCCTAATACTGATCCCTGTGGTACCCCACTCAAAACAGATTTCCAATTTTAAATCTCACCATCTACTCTTACTCTCTGTCTTCTGTGTGTATGCCACTTTTCTATCCAGTTGATTACATCATTACCTATACCATGGACTTTTAGTTTAAGTAACAATCTTTGATGTGGCACTTTATCGAAAGCTTTCTGAAAATCTAAGTAGAGAACATCCACCGGTGACCCGTCATCTACACACTTTGTAATTTCTTCAAAAAAACATAAGAGATTGTTTAGATATGACCTTGCTTTTAGGAACCCATGTTAAGATGTATTTATTAATTTATGTTTTACAAGGAATTCCACCATGTGGTCCCTAATTAATGTTTCGAGTAATTTACATACAATGTATGTTAAACTCACTGGTCTGTGTAATGTTCTGGCTTGTTCCTCGATCCCTTCATAAATAGCGGCGTAATGTTTGCCTCTTTCCATTCTGAAGGAACTATTCCTTCTTCTAGTGACAAGTTAAACAATTTTGCAAGTGGTATACTAATTTGCTCAACAATTTCCTTAAGCAGTTTTGGTGGTATCCCATCAACTCCAGTTGATTTATTATTTTTCATATTCTTAATTTCCTTTGCTATCATTTCAGGGGTTACACATAACTGCCCTAAATATTCTGATTTACTGCCCTCAAAATTAGTAAGTGGAAATGGAAGTGAGCTGATATCTTCTGTGGTAAAAACTTATGCTAAAATCCTGCTGTTAATTGCTTTTTACCGAAAACGTTTACTATAACTATATCAGATATTACCTTATGTATGTACTTTATGTAAACGTATCACTTTATCTAATATATATTTAACAATATAAACGATAGTTTGGTACACCAGTTTAATTCACGACCTGCAAACAAACTCCCTTTATGAAGAAAGTGTCGGTCTTTAATTCTTGCTGAACATTACTACGCCTTATTTACTCATGTTTCTTACTGATGTCCGAAAGCAGGACTTGTAGCAATTAGGCTAATCGTTGGCACTGTTTCTATAGTAGTTACCTACTTAATCATTCGTATATATGAATTAAGTATTTTTATTTTATATCACTATTTGGTAGTACATGTAAGTTATCATATTCGCTCAAAATTTCTTACAAATCCGTCTGGTGAATTTGGAAACTCTGGAAGGGCCGATCACAGAAAATATTCTAAACAGACCTTCTTCACAAGATAATACTGACTATAGTATGATAAGTGAAATGGATGCCTTAAACATTCAAATGGAAGACAACACAACTGAAGTTATGCATGCCATAAGAAACATGAAGAACAACAAGACAAAATCCCAACAAAAGTTTTAAAAGAAAGCGGAGAAGGAAACATTGTTATCCTAGTAAAGGTAAAAGGTAAAGTCATCCCCCAGGTATTACGCCTTAGGAAGCCATGTAGGCTTATATGGCCAGTGCTTAAACCTGGTTTCTATAGTGCGAAGCAACTTAGAGTGCAGTTATACTGACTCTCCTGGACGGGACACTAGTCCATCGCAGGTATCTTCCAAACAGTGTTTGTACTCATTTACAGCTGAGTAGACTGAGACAAAGTAGGGTAAACGAAATTGCCTAAGCTTCGAAAACGAACCGTGACCAGTGTGGGTCTTGAACTCACAACCCTTGAATTTAGAGTCCAACACCTTAACCACTAGGCCACAGCTGCCCCCCTAGTAAAGTAAAGCCTTTCTCTCAAATATGGAAGAATGAATGTACTCCCACAGACTGAAAAATAGGAGACCTGATAAACTGTAATAACTGGAGAGGCATAACTGCACCTTCAGTCCCAGGAAAATTGTTCTGCTCCATTATACAACATCATATAAGGAAAGCTATGGATACAAGACTCAGGGCAGAACAGGCTGGATTTTGACTGGAGGAGATCTTGCACAGATAAAATATTCACTAGGGACATCATGGAACAATCCAACGAATGGAAGACACCTGTAGTGATGAACTTTGTAGACTTACAGAAGTATTTGACAGTTTTGTCAGAGACTCAATATGGTAATTTGTTTATCTATTGGAATGCCTTCAAAAATCATTAACATTATCAAATATCTTTATGAGAATGCGCAGTGTTAAAAAAAGATAAAACAGAAAAAAACCTGACACTTTTAAGATAACCATTGGAGCAAGACAAGGTTGTAAACTTTCACCTTGTAGTCTTAGATTTTGAAATGAGGCGGACTGAGGAAACGAAAACAGGAATAGACTCGATTTTGCTGATGGCGTGTGCCTGTTAAATAACTATATTTGTCAAACAATGCCAACAAAGTTGGATTCGTCATCATTTGCCTCCATAACTGAAGTAATGAGAGCAAACTGTGACATAAAACCACTTTTACTGAACGACAAAGCACTTGCAGATGTGGCCAATTCCACCTACATTGGTAGTGTAATGTCCAAAGATGGAGACTGTTCTATTGATTAGATTAGATTAGATTTGGCTTGAAAAGGCATGGAGAGCATTTCAAAAACTCACCGAAATTTGGAGGTGTAAATATATCAAAATAAGACTTTACAACAGCAATGTTATACGTGCTTTAATTTTTTTCTGAAACATGGAAGAAAATATATAACTGAAACTAGCAAATTTCCAGACCAGATGCTTGCGCAGATTTCTAAACAATAGATGGAACGAACTTATCGCCAACGAAGAAGTATTCAAAAGAGCAAACGGTGATCCAATCACGTCAACAATATTGAAAAGAAGATAGAAATATTTAGGTCATACCCTTGCTGCCAACAAGAACACCAAAATAGGCGTGGTACTGGAGACCATCTGGAACGAGGAAACGAGGATAGCCAAAGGAAACATACCAACGAACCATCACAAGAGAAGCCCACACCCAGAAATTTTAGACACAAGACCTTGAAAGAATGGATAACCTTCAACGGCACACACACACAAATACTCACACGTCGGCTCAACTGGGATTAATTTTTACCCCATTTGTTTTTAGCAGCAAAACGACCAAATATGTTGTGTAGTGTTGCAATATTGTTTTATTATAAATATTAAAGATTAAAGTGTGTAAATTTTCTGAGATTATGCCTCCTTTTTGAGATAAATTTTCTTACTATTTTGTATTTTTATGTTGCAAAATACGAAGTTTATTCTTAAATTTAGCTTAAAATACAAAAGAAATTTGCTCGTGGCATGGTTATAAATTATAATATGATTATAATGCAACACATTGATTGATTCATTAGGGTTTATCGGTGCTTTCAGCAACTAGGCTGTGTCACTCCTGACACTAAATTTACTTTCCCATACGTGTACGCTGGCATATTGTATCACTTATTCACTTTTATACAATTGATCTGTAAAATTAATGTATGACTACATTTTCTCTCATTCCAAAGTTGCAAGCTACATTATTGACAAATTGTTTTAAGGTTTAGTAATCGTATTAAAATATTCTACACTAAAATATTTAACAAATATTTAATAATAGAGTTCAACTAAGGAAAAAAGTGTTTCTTGATAAAATGATTCTTGTAAATGTACATTCTCCATTTATGTGTTAACGTGAATGTCATTCACTGCTCACATTCAACACACGTTGTTATCTGGGATGAACGGTCAGCGCAGGAAAATCTGTTGCGTGATGAACAGACAGCTGATGTGTTATTGTTCCTTCCTCTTGGACACAGCTGACATCGCTTTCTGATCTGATATCCTGCTTCTCTGGTAGGCTGTGGATGAACGACTAGTTTTCCAAGCATCTTCAAGGCTGTTTTGACACGTTAGGCACACCTGGGGTCAATTCGTGCAAATCGGCCAAGCCGTTTTGCTGCAAGAGATCACCATTGAGTGGGTGGCAATACTCCTGCATCCAGGCCACAGATTGGCGTAACGCTTTGGCTTCAACCTACCTACTGGATATAGCAGCAGTACAGATAAACTTGAAGGCACATTGAAATAGTATATTGCGCTTAGTATCATAAGAAAAAAACATGGATAATTTATTTGATTAAAATATCATAATAGCAGAACCACAAATAAAAAAGTAAAAATAATATTGTTATTTTTTCTTGACGTTTTCCCAGATCAGTAGTGATATAGTCAGAATTTTACACTTAACAATTCATAAATCTAAATATTATATATTTCTCTATATAGCATTTATTTGAAATTTATTTGAAAGGCATGATTTACGCTTAAAAATGACAGCTATGTTTAAAGATGGCGTCACAAAAAGGCATTAGGTTACTCATTTGAAATGTCCATCACACATTTTCAGACACTTCAAACATTAGTGTAAATGAAAATCGTAGATGGCTCCAATCATGAATCGAGAGGGGGATACCGACTGAGCCACGTATGGGACGGCCAGCTTGCCATCTAGTGAGCAGAGGAAAAACTAGTCGTCCTAGCATTCCTGATGAAGGCTGTCAATGGCAGTGGAAATGTTGAGAGAAAGTAATCTCAGTAGTTGTGGTTTGAAGAAAACCATAGTAAGAACTAGTCCCCCAATCTGAGACTCAACTTCAGCACTTGTACGCTTGACTCATGGACTAATGCACCCATACTATAGCTTAGGGTTTGTTATATGTGTGTTGACACTTACATTAATTCTTGCCAATAAGTCTACACTGTTCCATCCAGGTATTCACATTGACTCTCTAATTGATATTTTGATGTATATAACACACTCTTCAATCAGGCATAGGCCAATTTGCTGTATTAGTTATACAGCGATATCATATAGTTAATACTTAGTATAACTGAAACTAAATGTATGTTATGTAATATATACTATTTTGTCAGGTAATCCCTATATGGGACCATAGGGATTACAGGAGTTGCATTTTCACTATAATAATTAATGAAGCTAAAAGTTCAGTGTATCATTTCAACTGTATCGTTGCAAAAAAGATGTAGAGCTCTAAAAGTTGCAATGTACTTTGTAAAATGCTACAAATGAGTTAATATAAGATAATATATTCGACCTAATAAGCATACAGTATGCTTGAAAAAAAATTGGGCCATGGAAAAATGTCAAGGAATCTGTTCTTATGAATGTACGTCAACATTTGTTTCTCTAGACAATAAAGTAACTGCTTAACACTAGTGGTGCCATTGGTAACTAGTGTAACAACTGAAAAGTGGTGCCAACTGTTTAACACCAGATGGCGACATTGTTCAAATTACAATAATTATGGATCCTGCTGATTAAAAAGGGGGTGTATACAAATCAAGGCATGTTCGCTTGATGGATCGTATACGGTACTCGCATTCACAAACATCTGTTGTACAGTACATGATGCCTTACACTACATTACAACAAAATCATATCAAGTCTGATCATAACATGCCAATTGCCTGAATCATACAAATTCAATATAATGCAAATTTACCATGTATTCCACAATGTTGGGATGTCTCAAGCCAATAAGAGCCTTCACTTCTTTCACAACACGTTTATTGAGGCGTTGGTCGGGAAGATTTGCCACCTTCTTGACAGCGGCTTCACGTCCATCATTTGTGATGAAGCCGAGATATACGACTGTTCCATAGTTCCTAAAATATTATGTATGAATTTATATATATATATATATATATATATATATATATATATATATATATATATATATATATATATACATCTTTGCAGGCCTAAAGAATGCCTACATATAGTTTTCACAAAACCGATGACACATAGGGGTGTTTTCATGTAAACGTTTGCCAAAATGCAATTTCCCTCATTGAATTAAAATAATTCAGTGGGGTAATATTAATTGCGTGTGATTATCATGAAGGAACCTACCGGCCACATTTCATGAAGATACACGTTCACATATTCTTACTCCCACTTCATTAATGTTAGCATTAAGACCTTCACTGCAATCCTACGAAGCAAGTTATCCAGCAACAACCAATGTTATTACATTGTCCATCAATCATTGAACTAAACTTGATAAATTGGGTAGAAATTGGACAAGTAGTTACGGCATAAATAAATGTGTATTTAACGGTGCATTAAAAACAATTTAATATGTCAGCACAGTGTATCATGCCTGGGCACCGTTGCACGACAGACAATTCATTGGGTGACAGCATCAGCACAGTGTATGTTGCCAGGGCAATGGTACACCACATACAGTTCATTGGGTGACAGTGCCAGCACAGTGTATAATGCCTGGGCACTGGTACACCACAGGCAGTTCACTGGGTGACAGTGCCAGCACAGTTAACTATGTACAAAAACACACGTTGTACAAACACAACAAATATCGAGAGTGGAAATAGAAGCATGCCACTGCACCAAAATCCTGAACACACTGTAAAGTGGGGCTACCCCAGTGTTTAGTGCCAAAAAGTGAAAAGTTTGAGACTTTGAGCTTTCTAACTCCCCTTTCCACTAACAGTGTACAATAGTTTTTCACAGAAACCGGTTAAAAACCAAAGAGGGCACTGGTTACTAGACAAAGGGAGGGAGGGTGGGAAATAGGGCATTGGATACTAGACAAATGGAAGGAGGGTGGGAAAGCAAATATTAAATACGACAGAACACAGACATGTGCGATCCGAATGATTCCTTGGAAAAAACTAATTTGCATGAGAACTCCCAGTCACCACCGCTTCCCCTGGTGACAAAAAGTCAGGCTTGTCTAAGTGGCGGATACTACCCAGCTCCCACGCCTGCTCGGCGGGCATATACTTGAACTAAAAATACTACTGCAGCGCTGTAGGCCGCAGTATTAAATTGTGAGTAATACCATTTGATCCTTATACCCTGACAGTTTAGGTTTAGCCTTTAATATCAAGGCCCTAGGTTGCTTAGATGCCGAGATATTGACAAATACAGGTTTTCAATGGTTGTCATTTTGAAAATCCACAATGGCACCATATGTGCATACGGGCAAATGGATACATTAGTTTTTGCAGACAGTACATTCCAAAGTTTCCAAAAATAGATAGGTATGTAACTGAAAAACACATTGAACGAAACTTTAAACATGGAAATAGTGAACCAGACAAAACCTGACTACTGTGTTTTGGGGGTAAGGATAGAGATTTTTCAAACGCCATACATTTCATCACTGCTTGCTTTCCTGCCAATATATGCAGCTAGGAAGTTTGATAGCATTATCCAACTTGTGGCTCATACAAGTCCAATACTGTCGAATTATTCTAAATGACATATTTTACGTGCAAATTTGTGTTTTGTATTACTTTAGCAAAACATATTCCAGGCAAATATTAACTGCACGGTTCAGCAGCAATACAATAACTGTTATTATGGCAACATGTTAAAAACAAATTATAAAAATATGGCCTATCTGAGTTGAGGGAAACACTTCTTTAATTTCTTTAATGATCATTGCATGCAAAAAGTGCATGTTAACATTTGAACTGCCTGACAAATTCATTTGCTAAAGATAGTCATTGTTACTGTGAAAAAGTACTTACCCTTTAGCAACCCTATACTGTTTTGATGTGCACATGGAGATCATGCCCTTGATTTCCTGTACCAACTGCTCTGGGTGCTGTAGACACAACTCTTGCAGCTTCTCTAGTTTCTCCTTCCATCGAATGTTTTTACTCACCCATTTGTATGGTAAGACCTAAAAGAAATGTGTAATGTCAACTTAGAAACAAATTACATTTGCTATATATTTATGGTAGACTACATACAAGAATCAAATCTTAGTTCACCATGCTGTTTCATAGGGTTTTAGATGTTTGACACATTTAATTCACGATCATCACAACAGTTACATGATGCACGGACCAGAGCCCACTGGACTAAAGCTCCACAATCTAAATACTTACTAAAATATTTAACAAGAGTAATATTCTATATGACACCGGCATAATGCAATTGGGTGTGTTCTTCCGTCAGTGTATTCCATCAGTGGCCACAATTTATTGAACACTTGGCGAATACTTGGCGACCGAACCGATAGTCTGTGACCAAGCCCTTAGCCAGACATATTTTTGCCTGTCTTGAACTTTCTACAAAGTTTAACCTTAAGCGTGCGAACGGGAAGCCGTGGAAGCCATTATTTGTCCAATTAAGTTATTTCATTGGTTGTGATTTTTCTCTGATACGCCAGTTTTTTTATTAAGTAATGCAAATAACCATATTTGTTGTAATAATTTTATTTTTATCTTACCTGTCTTTATCAAACATGCAGATGGGTCCCTGTTTAAGAGCATGTACATTGACATAAATTTGCAGTTGGACTGATGCACGTAAATCCAAAGACTCACTTTCTACCTGTGTCCTTAAACAACAAATCACCGAGCCAACCCATCAAAAGGGCAGACACTTGACGTCGTTGTAACGAATGCCACCAGCAGCAAAATTACCAAACTAACTGTGAATATAATGGAAATACATCAGGAGGCCTTGCAAAAAACCTATGATTCTTTGACTGAAATACTTTAAATTGTTGGAATTACTTTTTGTAAGTTTTAGCTATTTGTTTCCGTCACTTCATCACCTTTAAAAGCTTGGGTATGTTTTCCACATATACATCTTAAAAACATTTCCAATCCATATTTTCAATGCAACCAATGCTACCTTCAACATGGCATGTTTTTTATCGCTCGAACAACACGTCTCCCAGAGCAGGTAGACGTTTTTGTTGTTGTCATCCCTTACGCCTTACTCAGACTACAACGCTTGGGTTAAGTTACCCGGGATGCAAAAGTCATTTTAACTGTTTGAACTCTTATAGTAACTCACTTCAGGAACACATTCAACTAAGCATTGTTCCGGAATATTTATGCGGAAAAAAATTATAAATTTGAAGTTAATGAGATGGACAGTCATGTGACATCAATGATGACAATCGTCTACATTCAGTTAGTGACTTATATACAATGCTTCAGTATAATTTCACTACGTGACTACAGCGAGTGGAATGCCAAGTAAAATGTTACGATTCCTAATCGCTAGCGGCAAGTGATACCGCAATATCATCTTTCAATTTACCTCATTTGGAGCTGTTTAGTGACGCCAGTTGCCTTTGTTCTTTTATTTTCTGACCTAACCATGACCACATAGAGCTGCCAAACTTCTCAATTCTAAAATACATACACGCGTCACAAGATCACACATTACTGTAACTTCCATATAACTATACAATTTACAACAACAGGAACAATAACAGAAGCTCGCCATATGCCTAGCTCCTTGTCTATCGTAAAATCAGTACGGTGTCGCTATTATATATTTAGAACTAATAGTACGGTGACGGTAGCATTTTCTGCATTTTAATATTGCATCAATGAAATGTTTTATAAGAATGTTTGTTCGCGTACACACAGATGCAAGCGCACATAATTATTCGTATTTTCTGTCATAGAAGGGATATTTTTTATCGTTATATGGAAGTAAGTGTTATTTTTTACCATGTGACATGTGTATATGTATGGTAGATATGTGAGAAGTTTGGCGGCTCTACGTGGTTGTTTTCATGGTTATGTGAAAAGGTAAAAGGTCGCGCTGACAGTGTCAATGACAGTCCATTTGCGAGGCCCACTTGCCTTCGATCCGAGCGACGTGGTTCTACGGACTGATGTCATCAACTCAACATCCACTAATGGGAATAATGTTGACACATCATCCTTTTTCAAAGATATTTTAGCACCAGAATAAACCAGGGCTGCTTCTCTGGGTCGTGATCGAAACAAGTTTTCTCGAAGTGAGCCGAGCAAAGCTGAATGTGCTTCGTCGACTTGAAGTTTGCAGGCTTCGTTTTCGGGAGCCATTTCTTTAGCAAATGTTGCAAATGCCGCACAATAAACCATTATGACCCTCGCTACGAAACACCTACTATCGCTATCAACGGAAAGTCTCATTGCACTTCACTGTCATAAGTGATGTCACATCGAAGCTTGTCGATAGTGGTGTAAACAATATGCATAATCGAGGCACGCCGGTAGAACAGAGTATTATTTATAATTATTAATTGACTTATAATCCATTTTTCGCTGTTGTGAAAATGGAAATATACTACAAGATGTAATATAATATGATTTCAAACAATAATTGATTTTAGTCCCTTTAATATCACAGCTTTGAGTGCAATTTTTTTATAGAAAAAACTATCTGTTTTAGTGCTCTTTTGTGTCCCTCTTGAATGCATGTAGCCTTATTAACGTTGTTATCAATTGCAATATCAACTGTGCATGCATGCATACATACATACATACATACATACATACATACACACACACATACATACATACATACATACATACATACATACATACATACATACATACATACATACATACATACATACATACATACATACATACATACATACATACATACATTTATATACTGCATTCGACCTATTAAGCATACATGTGCTAATTAACATACATCCCCTTTTAATCAGCATTGTAATTTGGCTAGTGTGGAATAAATGAAAATTGTCGCCCTCTGGTGTTAAACAGTTGGCACCACTTCTCAGTTGTTCTACACCATAGTCACCAAATGACACAACTACTGTTAAAAATTACTTCTTCAAATATGCGTTAAAAGATGAGATTTGATGAGAAAACAACTGTGTTAACATTTCAGAGCGATCTATTGAGAGGAAGTGACCGCTCAAATGCGTGTATCTGTACAATGGTAAACGTTGTGTCATATGAGCGATCACTGCCTCTCAAAGGATTGCTCTGAAATTTTACGGTGACTGGGGCAGCTAGAGTGTCAGTTGACTTTTTTTTCTTCATAACATGCTAGGATCATATACTTAACTAAATGTTGACACCACAAACAAATCACCCGGCACTAACGTCATATTTAGCCAATCCATCCATTAAAAATGCAGTCCTTTTGAGAATCCCCTTAAGTTCCCGGAAAAGCGACAATGTTTAGACAGTAAATTCCGCGTGCGCTACGATGTTCGAACCATTCGTTCGCCATTAAAGCAGAACACATCGTCTGGTTACTGTAATGCTAGTACACCTCAGTATTATATCTACCTAACTAAATCATGTACTTAAACCAACAAATACCAGCGTTAACCTAGTTTATCGTGACTTTGACACTAACGGAAATGCCAACACATATTCATGCCATATGTGACCCGGTCACCCCAAGGGATAACGGGCCAATCAAAATGACGTTAAACACGCCCTACCACGTGTTTGCTAGACGGCAGGCGTAATCTGATACCGCAGACCCAAGTGCTATTGTGGCGGCAATTAAGGGGCTATATCAATATTACAAACGGCGATTATGTATTGTCAATAAAACGCCAGTGAAAAACCATAAATTTCAACAAAAAAAACAAGCATTTGTTGAGGTTGTGTTTTCATTAATAACCAGGACATTATGTTTCAAATATTGTTTGAGAAAAATTACAACACTTACGACATTGCAAGTTTGCGTATGAACGCGTCTTACGTGTACGCAGTGGAAATACGGCAGTAAATTACGACTGGTGAAGGGTTTGTGTCAAAAATACACTTTATATTAGGCTGTCATTCAACATTTATTTAATTAATTCACGGTGGTGTAGCAGACATAACTGATTTTTGTTAACCAAAATCTACCGTACAGTTATCAGTTACACTGTCATACTTATATGTATGTAATTTATTTCTATGGGGATTTTCTCAAAACGATTAACTTCATTTTTAGTGGCAATTGTTTTACATTTACAAAAACTGTTTTAAAAACTTTGTAGCATAACCAAATAAATGAAAAAGTCCAAATTTGTTTAATCTGGTATATTACAATGTATTTCATCTACAATCTGTGAAGAAATTGTTAATTTATTTTAAAAACTTCTGCTGAAAGTAATCAGTTCAAAACAAGCATATATTAGCCAAACCAGCTACCTTCTCACCAATCTCACATTTAAGCTAATAACATATATATACATATATATACATATATATATATATATATATATATATATATATATATATATATATATATATATATATATATATATATATATATATATATATATATATATATATATATATATATATATATATATAAATGTATATGTCCTTATGAAAATATACCATGGTATACCATGGCATTTCATGGTAAACCATGACATTACATGGTAACCTGTGATATACCTTGGCATATCATGGTATTTACCATGGTCTATCATGATTTACCATGGTTTACCTGTTTCCAAACACCATGGCATACCATGGCATTATACAATGCATATAGCTCACACAATACAGTCGACACGTTTACAGTAATTACCATAGGTTTTAGTTCTCTGATCAGCCACTGCAACATACTGTCACTGATGACAGGACGAAGCAACCTGGCGGCTTTGTCAAAGCGGCGAGGTGCGTATACGACTTTTCGGTATTCTGGTGGATATAACTTTGGTCTGAGCACCGGACATCGGTTTGGCGTGTATTCTGGTAGACAGAGAATCAGACACGTACGACCGTAGACTACCCGGTATGTTTTGTTTGAATTAAGGAACTTAGGCAACAGCCGATTCAGCGCTTGCTTAGAGACAGTGGCATTTGCTAGGTAGATGCCCGTTGCTAATTTGACGTAACACTAAGTTCGTTCGGACGCAAGCAATGACGGAATGTTGATGGAACCGTGTAGTTGAAGTCTTTGATTTGTTGTGCTCGTTTGGACTTATTTAAATGTTATTAACATTGATGTCAATAGAAACCACTGGTAATATGAGGATGTATTTCCCCACCCGGCTATACGCCTGGCTAGTTTATTAGACTTAGATAGACATCACACATTTAAGAGAGATGCAAGTTTGTGATTTTGACTAAACTTGCTCAGAATGTCATTTACATGATGGCAGCGGTTGTGAGGAAGTGCTAAGATTTTTTATTGGGTCAGTTTTCTTTTAATCAGACAAAAGTTAACGTGGCTGTAGTAAACCCTTATGAAAATATATCACGGTATTGCATGGTAAACCATGGTATACCATGGAATTACTATTTTGTGCAAGCTTTATTTTGTTAAAAGCGAGGAGTATATGCTATAGCAGATTGTTGCGTGACAGGTTGTTGCGTGACAGGTTGTTGTGTGACAGGTTGATTTGTGACAGGGTGTTGTGTGTCAGATTATTCGTAGACAAAGTTTGCGGCATTTAATCCAGAATGACAGCTAGCGTAGCGTCAAGGAGATTAATTAATCATTATGATGTCATAATGGCTTTGGAATGGATAAAAAGTTATTTATCCAACCGTAGACAATATGTAAACTACAATAACAATAACTCAGAATTCAAGGAAATCAAGTGTGGGGTCCCGCAAGGATCAATCCTTGGCCTATTGCTATTTATCTTGTACATAAATGACATGTGTGATGTTTCCAAACTACTTAATATTATGAAATTTTCAGATGATACTAAAAAAATTACTCGGCTAGTAACATTGATGATGTAACCAATGTAGTTAACAACGAACTAAAACAACTAGGCCGGTGGTTGAGAGTGAAAAAATTATCGTTCAATGTGAACAAAACAAATGTTATAATGTTTCACAAACCTATAATGTTTCACAAACCTAGAACATATGTGCATATAGCTTTGAATGGAACAAACATTGAGCAGGTAACTCATACAACATTCCTTGGAGTAATTACTGATGACAATTTAACATGGAGAGGACAAATAAAAATGGTTGAAACAAAAGTATCAAAAAGCATACCAGTTTTGTACGAAACTATGCATGTTCTTGATTGTCAAGCATTACACACATTATATTAATCACATGTTGAACCACATATGTCATGTTGCTGTGAGATATGGGGAAGTACGTATCAATCTAGACTCAGGAAACAATTTATGTCACATAAAAAAGCTATATCGATTATTTATAACCTGAATGACCATGATCATACATCCGTATTTTTCCATAGCTCAAAAATACCTTAACTTCATTCCTTAAACCAACCGAAGCTATACACAATACATGTATGGTACCCGACAAAGCATGTTAACAAAACAAACACCACCTTCAGACTATTGTACTGTCAAAGGTATAAAAATATGGAACAGTTTAACAAATTAAACGACTTGGTTCCAAGTTTAACACAATGTAAAAAACATTCAAGCTGTCATTACTTTTTTTAAATACTTTTAACTGACAGTGATGTTAAATTAAGTTAATTTATAAATAGCACAAGCACCACTGCACTAAGTTCAAAAGTGAATTGTGAATACTAATTTGTACTTTATGTTTTACTTGTATTGCATTTATTTTGTTTGAGAAGGGCATAGCACCTTATAAGTCGTATGACTTCAGCTATGTCCCTTTAGAAGCAGCAGTACACCATACTATTCACATGTATTCTGTTGTTGTTGTTGTTGTTGTTGTTGTTGTTGTTGTTGTTGTTGTTGTTGTTGTTGTTGTTGTTGTTGTTGTTGTTGTTGTTGTTGTTGTTGTTGTTGTTGTTGTTGTTGAATAAAACTTTCACTCATTCATAAGGGGTTCTGGAATAGCCAGAAAGAGATCTTCCATTGTGAAGGGGTTTATTTCAATGCTCGGGAAAATTTAAAACTGTGGATGAGGGTGAAAGGTAGCTGTTTTGGAGCTATGAAGCCTATACAGAAGCTGTAGTTACATCCTGGGGCTGGGGAGATGGTGTTGCAATATAAGCTTATTGGTGGGTGTAGGCAAGGGCATCCGCAGGAATGTTTCCAGGGAGGGGCAAGAAAAAAGAAATATATAATATTTTATATATATATATATATATAACATATAAAGTTAACATATACTTTGAGCTCACGAATATATGTCCAAAATATTTTTTTTATCCAGATCCGGAGGAACAGTGGAATTTAGTAATTCAGGCTATGGCCGGAAAAAATAACTGTATGTTTGTTGTCACTACTGTGTATATGACACATTATTTATCTTTTAAATTATGCTTATTAAGCCAAGCGGTGGTCTTGGTGGTATATGATATTGTCCCTACAGTATGCAGGGCATGTTATCTTTAAACTGTATTATTATGCCATATGGTGGCATTGATGGCATTATGATATTGGTCCCTATGGTGTACAGAGCATGTTAATTGTAATTTGTCTTATTCAGCCATATGGTGGAAATGGTCAAATTATGACATTGGTCCCTACGGTGTACATGGCACATGAATTTCAATTTGTCTTATTCAGTCATACAGTGGAAATGGTCGGTATATGATATTGTCCCTATGGTGTACAGGGCATGTTAGTTTTAATTTGTCTTATTCAGTCATACAGTGGAAATGGTTAAATTACGATATTGGTCCCTACGGTGTACAGGGCATGTTAATTTTAATTTGTTTTATTCAGCCATACAGTGGAAATGGTAAATTTATGATATTGGTCCCTACAGTGTAGAGGGCATGTTAATTTTATCTTATTCAGTCATACTCTGGAAATGGACGAATTATGATATTGGTCCCTACAGTATATAGGGCATGTGAATTTTAATTTGTCTTATTCAGCCATACGGTGGAAATGGTCAAATTATGATATTGGTCCCCATGGTGTACAGGGCATGTTAATTTTAATTTGTCTTATTCAGTCATATGGTGGAAATTGTTGAATTATCATATTGATAATATTGGCCCCTATGGTGAACAGGGTATAGTACATGATATTAACAATGACCATGAACGGTCGGATTGCAAAGTTGGCTATCATGGTAGTATCATTATCTTTTTGTACTACTACTAACTACTATAATTTCTCCATTTAATGTGTATGCATAGTTGGGACTTCTTATTTAGAGAACTACATATTTAGAGGCATTGAAGTTTAATAGCCATTTTTTTTTTACCAAACTGCAAGTTTGTTAAGATCATCTTGGAGAGCTTCACAGTCAGCTAATGTAGAAATAGTTGAGTAGAGTTTTGTGTCATCAGCAAAGATTTTGGCCTTTGCCTTGACTGAGTCGGGTAGATCATTTACATATAACATAAACAGTTATGGCCCTAGAATGGAGTCTTGTGGAACCCCACTTCCGACATTTTTCGATGACGAATGACCATTTCTTAGGACCACCTTCTGCCTTCTACCTATTAGGAAAGATTGGATCCATAATAACACTTTGCCTTTAAAACCATATTGTCTTAATTTATAAATCATTAATTTATGGGGTACAGTATCAAAGGCCTTTGAAAGATCTAAGTAAATTACATCATTTTCAGCACTGTTATCTGTATTTGTTTTCCAGTCTTGTTGTTATTGTTCTTCTTCTTTCTTCTTCTTGCTGTCCATCGTGTTCGATGATGACATCAATGAAGGGGGGTATCCTTGTGCTTTGTTCTTCAGTGAGAATTTAACCCTATTTGTGTGTGTTGATATTTTTGAGTTAACTTTTCTTCTATATGAGTCTTTCCCTGATGTATGGCCCGCCTCCACTTTTGTCGGTCATGCGAAATGGGTTCCCAGGTGTTTACAGGGATGTGTGTTGTTTTGAGATGTCTTTTCAGCACATCTTTGTATCTCAAACATTGTCCACCACGAAGGCGTTTCCCGCTGGATAATTCCCCATATATCACCATTTTTTGGTAGTCTATCGCTGCTCATTCGGGTAACATGTCCAGTTCAGCGGAGTTGGGATGCAGTCAGAATGGCTTCTATACTTGACATGTTGGTCTGTCTCAACACGTCTATATTTGAAATGTGGTCTTTCCATGATATCCGAAGGATTTGTCGTAGATGCCGGAGATGCACTTGGGAAAGTTTTTTGATGTGGCGACGGTAGAGAGTATACGTCTCAGCTGAGTACAGTATTGTTGGCAGTACAACCGCCTTGTACACCTTGAACTTTGTGGAGATTGCAATGCCATGTTGTGACCATACTCGCTTCCAAAGTCCTCCAAAGGCTCCTGAGGCAGCATGTATACGGTTGTTAATTTCCATGTCGATGGTGTTGTCAGATGCAATCGTGCTGCCCAAGTATGTGAAGTTATTGACTGACTTTAGTGGGGTGCCATAGATTTCAATGTGTGGACTGGTTGAAGTTTGTCCAGGTGGAGGTTGGTGGAGTGTTACAGTTTTCTTTGTACTAATTGTAAGTCCAAATAAGGTTGCAGCTTGTTCAAAGTGTTTACAAATCTATTTGATGTCTTCTAGAGTGTGCACAACAATAGCAGCAGCATCTGCAAACAGCAGTTCACGAATGCAAAGTTCACGAGTTTTTGTGTTTGCACTCAGTCTAGCCAAGTTGAATAACTGTCCATCAGTTCTAGTGCGGATGAAAACGCCCAAACTGAAGTGTTCCGATGCTGCCGATAGTACTGCTCCAAGAAAGAGAGTGAACAAAGTGGGTGCCAAGCCGCATCTTTCCTTTAATCCATGACTGATTTCAAATGGATATGTAATTGTTCCACCAACAGACACTGAGCCAGCCATGCCATCGTGAAATTCCTGAATTAGCTTGACAAAGGTATCAGGGCATCCATATCTTCTAAGTAAGATCCACAGGGTTGATCTGTCCACAGTGTGGAATGCCTTTGACAAGTCAATACAAATCATGTAGAGGCTTTGTTGTTGTTCAACAGCTTTTTCGAGTAGTTGCCGCAAGGTGAATATCATGTCAATTGTGGAGCGTGAGGTGCGAAACCCACACTGGCTTTCAGGGAGAACCAATTCTGCAATTGTTTGTAGTCTTTTCAGAAGGATTTTTGCTAGGATTTTTCACGCAATTGAGAGCAATGAAATGCCCCGATAGTTCCCACAGTCACTACGGTCACCCTTCTTTTTGTATATTGCGATTATCAGAGCGTCTTTGAACTGCAGTGGTAACTCTTTTGCTGTCCAAGAAGTGCGGTAGATTTCAGGAGTT
Source organism: Lamellibrachia satsuma (assembly GCA_033239005.1). NCBI lineage: Eukaryota > Metazoa > Annelida > Polychaeta > Sabellida > Siboglinidae > Lamellibrachia > Lamellibrachia satsuma. Next base: position 5,252,645 of record BSQZ01000021.1, on the reverse strand, counting down.
GAGTATGAAGCGCTTCACCTCCATATTTATACATTTCAGCAGGTAAACCATCCAGTCCTGGTGTCTTTCCTGCCTTTGTTGATTTGATGGCAGCCACAATTTCATCTAGTGTTGGTGGATTTGCAATGTCCAGTCTTGTAGACAATCTAACAGTCGAGTAGTGCATGACATTTTTTTGGGGAAACCATGTTGGTCACAGCTAATAGTATTGTTTGTGTCAGCTAGTTTAAGTAAATTGTCTTGTATTATTCTTTCTAGTAGTTTAATCATTTGGCTGGTGAGTGACACTGGTCTGTAATTATTGCACTTGTTTCGTGAACCTTTTTTGTGGATCGGTGTTACATTAGCATCCCTCCAATCCTGTGGTATTTGGCTTGTTTGTATGGATGTATTATAATTATAGGTTAGAGAAATATCAAAAGTTAAACAATTTCTTAGAACATTTACATTTAATAGGTCTTGACCACTAGCGTTGTCTGGTTTCAGTTTTGTTAACTTCGTCCTTACTTCGGTTGATAATATTTCTAAATTATGCAGTGTATATTTTACACTGTAATTCTGACTCATATGTAACAACATATATGAAATAATTGTTTAATATGTTTGTTTTAGTCGATCGTCTGAGAAGTTTTCCATTCAAAGTTAAGATCACCAATTGTTGGTAAAGTGTCTAGTGTAGTTATAAAATCTGTTATCGTTAACATTTATATGATCAACCAATTTTTCTTAATAGTGCAATTGTTCCTCCTTTAAGACAGTCTGTATATTTTCTTTTTCTAATTCATATATTATAAGATCGGCTGAAAGCCCACTTTTATTTGCCACTACTTGTTTACCATGCACGTTTACTTTTTTGCCTTTTGCACAGATTTGTATCTTACCCATGGAGGCTTTAACCTTAAACCATGCTTTATCTGTATGAATGGGACATGTTTCACCACTAGTTTGGTATAACACTGCTTGAAATGTTCCCTCATTTCAGTCATAAATTTATTATTGTATTCTTTTGTCCAATCTGGTTTTTTTTTATTGCTTCATAATTAATACATTGTTTTCGATTGTGATGTTATTCGAACACTTGCACATCTTAGTAGTAAATTTATACTTTTGTGATCGCTCAGAGCAAAACTTTCCTCTACGTCGAGTCTATCTATACAACTGGGGTCTGAAATGCATACAAGGTCGAGGATGTTGTTACCTCTAGTTGGTTTATCAACCATCTGTACCAAACAATTTTCATTAAGAGTATCAATTAATTTGTTCTCTTAGTTGGCTGTTTCCCTCTCCTTTGGACCAATAATTTTTTCTAAACTTAAAATCTCAAAGAAGGAGATAATCCAAATGTTCAATTGTATGTATTGAATTGTTTATCTTGTGTAGTATGCGTGCCTGATCTTCTTCTGGTCTGAAGCATACTCCAACTTGCCACTGTATATTAGGATGTGGGGATATTGTAACCCATAAGAGTTCTGCATCTGTATTGCCAGGTACGAATAATGTTGGGTTTAAATTATCTCTTATTAATAGTAGTACTTATCCCCTGTCTTCCACTGTGTATGTGCCTGGTGTGTAAAAATGCATTTTTCAGCCTTTTATAAAGCATGTATAATGTGGTGGTATGAATTCTGAGTCAGCAATGTCTGAGGATAACCATGTTTCAGTAATGGCAGTAACATCTGGATCTTCCTCCGATATAAGAAATTCAAGTTGTGTACATTTGTTTATTATACCCTATGCATTAAAATAGTATATTATTAGTGGTAAAGTCTCCATTCCATTTTTAAGAATAGTGTTGTTTACATATTTTACAAGTGTCTTCTTTTTTTTAAGTTGAATTTTGGTTTACTAGGTTTGGCTTGGTTTAGTGGGATGTTCACGATCCGACCTGCTCTCTTCTGTTTCGTTCTTGTTTCTTTTAAATGAGCTTGCAAAGCGATGTCAGCTTCCCTTTCTAGTTTGGTTTGGTCTGGAACGATTAATACTGTTTTTGGATTGTACAATTTTGTTTTGATCTGCCTCACAGATTTTCTCAGTATTTCATTCTTTGTTTCTTGGGTTTTTGTGTAACCCTGATAAGTCTCATTTTTGGTTCCCATTCTTTTCTACCAAGCCACATTGTGCTAGTTATTTCTATCTGGTGACATGCTGTCTTTGAAAATGTCACTGGCTAGATCTTGATCCTCCTATTCGTTGTTTTCTGGTAGACCTCTTACCACTATATTTGTTTCCCTTTAGCTTTTATCTGGGGATTCGTCCCTGACCATGTCGACCTAATGTCCATTGCTAGGTTGGGTGCTTTGTCCTCTAAGCTTCCTGTTTCTACTGCTAGTTTGTCGACCATCACTTTGTTGGCTTTAGTTTCCATTTAATGTTTTACTAGCTCCAGAAATGCGCTGCTTCTATGTTCGTTGCAATGGCTGATATTGCAGCCAGTTTACATTTGTCATTGTTGACACACACCCATATTGTGGCCTTCCCTACATAGTCATATACCTCGTTGGACATCACAGCACATTGCTGGCATGTCCAACATCTACATCTTTCTCATTGGACCATGTGGTCCATGCTTCCGAAAGTTCTTTTGCAAATCGCACAGCTGGCTGTGAGATCGTTATGTACTGGTTCATTTGCTAAGGGGGTAAATCTGTTTGAACTTTTTCGTGGCAGGGTGATTTTTCGCTGTCTTTTCTTTTTTCCGGGTTTGATTGGACATGTTGCTTTAATGGAACCTTGTCAGTTCCTTGTATATGTATGTGTGTGTGTGTGTGTGTGTGTGTGTGTGTGTGTGTGTGTGTGTGTATACATATATATATATATATATATATATATATATATATATATATATATATATATATATATATATATATATATATATATATATATATATATATATATATATATATATATATATATATATATATATATATATATATATGTATATATATATATATATATATATATATATATATATATATATATATATATATATATATATATATATATATGTATATATATATATATATATATATATATATACATCCTACGTGTGCTGTTGTACTGTACTGAGAGTACATGCAGAGGTTTCCATGGCGTTTGGTGCAGTGCTCGATGAGAAAAGCTTAAATCTGTCACAGGGCACCTCTGGGTAATAATACACCTTGATTCAAGTTGTCCTGTTAGTATACAGATGGGTAAAGTTGGGAGTGCAGTTCTGCTTATGTTATCACTGTGTTACTGATTTATTTCTAGCCTTACCTCAGGTATTTACATTTTGCACCTAATCGGAAATAAGAATTATAAGAATTTACATTGTATAAACATCAAATTTACTTCTAAACAGTACGGTATGGTAATCAGTGTGTTACTGCAGCAATATGAATAGGATGAAAAATGTATTATCAACATGACAAACAACCCAAAAATTAACTAAGCCACGGAGCTCATATATAAACAGAAATATCTTCACCAGAACCAGAACTCTGCAGTTCTCCGTCAACAGAGTGTAACATTTTCAATATTGTTTGTTGGTGGGGTCACCAAAAATCTTTCTAATACAATTGTATTCCGTGCGGTGTAAACAGAGGAGTTTTTTTCAAATCCCACGCGCAAAAGTGTCTTCAGCTTTTATAAAAACGACATATATAAGGCAAAAACCTACATAAGGCAAAAACCTGTATAAAATGGAGAAGTTTATTTATTCCGTGTGATATCAACAGAGAAAGTTTTGTATTCCGTGCCCGGGTGGGGGTGTAATTGGGAGAAGTTGGATCAACGTACAAAATCTTTCTAATAAAATTAAAGTTTTGTTATTTCCATGTGGTGTAAATGAAAGATAACTGTGTTAAGTCATGCGGTTTAAATGGCACAACTGTACTTCGTGCGGTGTAAACGGAGAAGTTGGGTTAACTAATCAAGTGCAAAAAATACTGAACATTTTATTAATCCGTGCAGTGGAGGCGGAACAACTTCATTTCCCTTTGCAGTGAGAAAGCGGATGTAAATTTGTGTAATACAGGCAGTGAAATGGGAAGTTTTGTTATGTCCATGCATTGCTATTGGAAGATAACTTTTATTAAGCCATGCGGTGTAAAAGTAACAACTGTAAATGACACAATTATATAACTTTTTATATTATGTGCGGTGTAAATGGAGACGTGTTTTGCATTACATGTACTATTTAAACCACATAGTGTAACTAGCACAGTTTTCATGATAATACAGGTGACCGAACATAATTATTGATTATGGTCTAATGGTGGTCCATAATATGTAATTACACAGCTAGTCCTGGGTACCACAATTAATAATTACAGGGGTTATGCAGTGGAAGCATGTTAAGATGCGCCGGACCAGCTATGTCGCGGGCTGCACAATAAATTTATAAAACATTTCGCAAGAATGACCCCATGACAGTCACTGCGTAAGAATCGATTTAAGCACCGATTCGAGTATCGTATATCTAAAATTTACGTGGCTCTGTTTAATGCAACCCCTGCTGATGCCAATATTAAACATGTTAAGTCTCTCCTGAGGTTCGTTAGACACTGCGAGTATAGATATATGAATAGATGGTAAAAAGTTGATAGGGGAATTTCTGGTATATTGGACCATCCGCAATATTGGATCATAGCCATATATCTCTAACTAAGGTAAGTTAACGTAGCTCCACCTGCCAACTGACTTTGAAATAAAATGTGCATCGAGGGTAAACAATGGCAGACTCTGTACAAACTTCGAAAATATGAGCATATATTAGTTTTTTCACTTTCTGATGCAACGTTTGTGTGCATAATCAAAGTGATGTGGGAAAGTAGTTTGTAACGCTTCAGCTAACCGAAGCACATGGGTTGTGAAATAAGCATTTAAACAATGAATGAAGAAGGTTTGAAGAGCAAGGTTTCACTAGCTGTGTTGATATCTACGTTCGGGTTCATCACTGTATGATCCGCTATATTGGACCACTGATATTGCGCTCGATTAGCCTAAAGTGTTCTTTTGATCACAAAAACAGCCTTATTCAAGGCTAACGTAGCAAACTAATTAAAACTAAATTGTATGATGGCGCCGTGCAAACGGCAGTTAAAGGCCACAAGGCACTTAATTTGTGGCAGTTGCAGTAACTGGGTGGACTTCGTCAAGTCTGGGTGCGAGAAGTCCTGGGCTGAGGTCCAGACAGATAGTTTTAGTTTTGAGTGTAGGGGATGTAAGAAGATGAAGGAAATAGAGGTGGAGTTGGAAGAGCTGAGGCTGCTCGTTGTGACAATGTTGGAAAGGGAACAGGGGGGTATGCCAGTAGTTCCGGTGGGGGAACAGTAGATGATAAAGTGGGGAAAGACACAAGAGATGCTAGGGAGAGCTCACCTCAGCCTGGGACGAAGCTGAGAGGAGGGAAGGTGACAGGTCGTAGGGAGACAGGACGTAAGGAGACGGGAAGGAAAGGAACGGGAGGGAAGACAACCGTAGTGAAGGAGAGGGGAGTAGGGGAGACAGGAGGGAAGGAGAAGGGAGTGGGGGAGACGGGAGGGAAAACAACCGGAGTGAAGGAGAGGGGAGTGGGAGAGACAAGAGCAAAGGAGTGGGAAGTGGGGGAGACAGGAGCGAAGGAGACAGGAGAGAAGAGGTCAGGACAGAATGTGATGGAAGGGATCGAACGGAAGAGTTATTCTGCAGCAGTGATAGAGAGGGTGAGGAACAGAGCGAGGGTGTTTGTGGGGGATTCGATAGTTAGGAAGACAGACAGAGTCTTATACAAGGGAGATGATGTGGTGGTCTGCTTGCCTGGAGCCAAAATAGAGGCGATAACTGAGAGGAAAAAAACATCGTAGGTTCGGGTAAGGGTGGATCTGTTTTAGTACACATAGGGACAAATAACGTAGAGAGGGAGGGTACAACTGCCATAGTTAGGAAATATAGGCAGTTGGTCAGAACATTAAAACAGACGCGGGTTGAGCAGGTAATACTGTCAGGGATTTTACCTGTAATGGGCAGGAGGGGTCACAAATATCGAAATTGTCGGGGGATGGCAATTAACATGTTAGTCCAGAAGCTATGTAGGGAAGAGGAAGTTGGATTTGTGGAGTTATGGGGAAGTTTTGTTGGGAGGGCTGATATGTACATGAAGGATAGGCTTCATCTAAGTGGAAAGGGGGCGGCAGTATTCGCGGACGTACTTTCAGCAGCAGTATATAGTGACATGGGTACAATGACAAATATTTTTGGAAGTAAACATTCTTTAAACTAGAAGTGCAGGGGGGTTAATAAGAGGTGTCTCAAGCAGAACAAGAGGCCACTAGCACAGATAAACCAATATCAAATCGTCCGAAAAACATCTCTGAAAAAGGTTATAGATGCGTATGTTTAAATGCAAGGAGCATAGTAAATAAGAAAAACGAATTAAACATTATGGTAGAAGATATTGACCCTCACATAATTGGTATAACTGAATCATGGGCCAACATAGATATAACATATGCTGAATTAGGACTGACAGGATACGTAATGTTTAGGAAAGATCGAATAGGAAGAAGGGGCGGGGGAGTTATTTTATATGTTAAATAATCTATTCAGGCTTATGAAATAAAACTACAAAGGGAAGCAGATTGCGATGAAGCTGTTTGGTGCAAAATTGTTTCAGGAAATTCAAAATTAACTATTGGATTAGTTTACCGAAGTCCAAACATAAACGAAGAGGACAACACAAATATAAAAAAAACGCTATAAAGGAAGTTAGTAAAGGGGAATGTATCATGATGGGATATTTTAACCATGGACACATACAATGGAATTATCTAGAGAGCACAGGGATTGAGGACCAACAATTTCTATTTTTAATCCAGGATAGCTTTCATACTCAGCACGTGCTAGAACCAACCAGGGGAGAAAATGTATTAGATATAGTTTTGTCATCACAAAAAGAATTAGTGGACAATGTAAAAATATTTGAACCATTGGGTAATAGTGACCATAATCAAATACATTTTGACATCAATGTAAAATCAGAAAGTAAAAATAAGAAAACGTACAAGAGAAACTTCCACAAAGGTAACTACAAAGATATGAGAAAATACTTAGCAAAGCTAGATTGGAATAACATGCTGATGAATAAGACCGCAACTGAATGTTGGAATATTCTAAAATATGAAATTGAGAGTATCATCGATAAATTTGTTCCCTTCCAAAAACAAGGAAAACGGTGTAGAAAGAAACACTTGTCAAAAGAGGCTATTAGAAAAATAGTGTTAAAACAAACTATGTGGAGGGTTTATAGGCGTACCAGAAAGGAAGAAGACTATGCAAATTACAAAGAGGCACTTAATGCAGCTACAACTGAAATCAGACAATCTAAAAGAAGCTATGAGCAAAAACTAGCATGTAACATAAAAAATGACAGCAAGAGTTGTTATGCATATGTCAGGAGTAAACAAAACGTACAAGACAAGGTTGGACCTGTAGAAGACAGTGCTGGAAATATAATATCACAGGGGTTTTTAATGGCGGAAGACCTAAATGGTTACTTCAGTTCAGTGTTTACCAAAGAAGATATTAGTTCATTACCAGTTGCTGATGCTAAATTTCATGAGGTTAAATCTGACTATTTAGGAACGTTAGTTGTAACTCCAGAATTGGTAGCTAAGAAAATAAAGGCAATGAAGGATAATAAATCACCGGGAGTGGATGGGATTCCTCCAAAATTACTAATGGAAACAATAGAACAAACCAGTATACCACTTGCAAGAGTTTTCATTAAAAGAGGGAGTTGTTCCGTTTGAATGGAAAGAAGCAACCATCATCCTATTATTTAAAAAGGGTTCGAGAAATAAGTCAGAGAAGACCAATGAGTTTAACGTCAGTGATTTGTAAATTATTAGAAATGTTAATTAAAGACCATATGGTGGACTTCCTCTTTAAGCATAAATTATTAAATTCATCTCAACATGGATTCCTTAAAGCGAGGTCATGCTTAACAAATATAGTAAGTTTTTTGGAAGAAATCACTAAGTGGATAGACGTGGGATCGCCAGTAGATATTATCTACTTAGATTTTCAGAAAGCTTTTGACAAAGTGCCACATCAAAGATTACTACTTAAATTAAAAGCCCATGGTATCGGGGATAGCATAACTGACTGGATAGAACAATGACTGACTGACAGAAGACAACGAGTTGTAGTAGATGGAGAAGTTTCAAATTGGAAATCGGTTTTGAGTGGGGTACCTCAAGGATCAGTATTAGGACCTATATTATTCTTAATATATATTGGACGACAGTATAACAAGTAACGTACTAAAATTTGCGGATGACGCAAAACTGTTTAGAAAGGTTAATACTGATGGTGATAAACAACATTTACAAAACGATCTAGACAGATTAGTGAAATGGTCTGAGAAATTGCAGATGTTGTTCAATTTTGGGAAATATAAATGCCTACATACAGGACATGGGAACTTGAATGTAAACTATAAAATGGGAGATACTGTTATGGGTACTACTGTAAAAGAAAAGGACTTACAATAAGCGCTGATATGAAACTTTCAGAGCAGTGTGGTATTGCAGCTTCAAAGGGTAATCAAATTCTTGGATTGATTAGAAAAAACTTAACATACAAGGGAAAAAAGTTAATTATACCTCTTTATAAAGCAATAGTTAGACCTCATTTAGAATACTGTATACAAGCATGGACAACATATCGTAAGAAGGATATATATACGCTTGAACGCATACAAAGGAGAGCAACTAAAATGATTCCAGAACTTAGAGACCTTAGTTATGAAGAACGCCTGAAAGAATGTGGTTTAACAACTCTAGAGACAAGGAGGTTAAGAGGAGATCAGATTGAAGTTTTTAAGATATTGAATGGGTATGAAAATATTGATATAAATATGTTTTTTTACTCAAGAAGGATAGCAGAACTAGAGGACATGAGGTAACATTAGTAAAGGATCAATGTAGATTGGACATCAGGAAGCACTCGTTCTCACAGAGGACAATAAATGAATGGAACAAATTGTCTACAGATTGTGTAACTGCTAGCAGCGTGAATATGTTTAAAAACAAGTTTGACACATATCTCAGGAGGGCGGGTTATAAGTAGATGAACATTGTTGGACTCTCGATAAGCCAATGGCTTCCTTGTCCACTTGCCATCTGGGCCTTTGGCTTGGATGGCAAATCTTGTTATATCTTGTCTTGTCTTGTTAAATCTGTGACACCCATCTGTGGGCAAACGATGGAGGATGACAAGAAGACACTGGACGGCTAATACTGATACCTTCGTTGAATAAAGTTCTTTATTAGCAATTGTATTACTAAATGCATTGTTTGCACATTTGTGGGAATTTAAGATTATTATACAATGTATAAATACTTCCAGGCACAGAAACTCGTGATATTTTGATCGTTATTCCCTACGTCCCCATTTCATAAACCAACCAGCAAAGAAAACAATATACCCAACGAAGAAATCCATTGAATTGACCCAGTCCGATATAATGTAAAAGGTGGTCCAATATAGAAGAATGGCCATCTATATTGGACCGGTATGCCATAATCCAAATTTCTAGTTTTCTCCAAATGCCTTGTCGAATAGTTGCCATATTATACCTATTGATGCCTATCACTGACGAGTTTCAAGTGAAATAGTGGAAAGTGATATATCGGGCCATGTTCAAAAGTTGTCCAATATACCCGACCTTCCCCTACATAGCGACCCGAAGTTGAAGGTGTCAGCAACGACGATGGGATATATCGACGTGATGGGATTCATCCATAAATGCCCAGACTGCCCACGAATGTCCCCTATCTGTCAAGAAGCTGTATGTACAAAACAATACTCAATTTCGAGTACCTTGGGTCACGGCTGCATGGTAACAGTGCATCCATTGGCGACGTGAAACTTAGTAAACGATAAAGTGAAATAGTATTTAATGTCGCCATTGCAACGTGTACAGGCCTTCGCGAGGTGATTGTACCTAGTTTGCGACTTTTGTCAAAAATGAGAAATTATTTCTTTCAGAGACGTAATAATTTACAAAATGTCTTAGTAACTGCAGTAATACAGCACAGACGAAACGAAGCTAAATTTGCCAACATACATTCACTTCACATCATTATGAGTGAGTTTTTGTCAGGAAATTCGCATAAGAAAGTCAATCACATTTGTCTTGTCCGAAGTGATTATGTTAAGTGGAGTCCACTTATATAGTCGTGTCTAACCAGTTAACATGAAGGGTGTTACTGCCATACATGTCCCTTTATGTTTGACTATACCACGTAACAAGTACCTGGTTATCTGGGGTCTGATCTTCCTCCACAGCTTTCGACATACTTCACTCTGTAATGTCGCGACATAGACGTCGAGATGTAGAGTCTCAATCTGAAACACAACATAGTAGTTGTATCAATATATTGCACTGCATTGAACATATTGTTAGTTCGTTAACTACATGCACTCAATGTCATGCACATGCACACGCCCGCACAAACAAATGTATTGTTTATGTACACGTCAATTCAACATCAAGTGCAATCAGTGTTTTTTCTAACATACCACCTCATTCAGTTATCCCATGAGCCGCAGTCTAAACCACCTGTCAAACACATCAGATGACAGCTTGACCACACATCTGATGAGACAACATATAATTTAAACACACCCTACGATAAGATGACCTTTCACATGGCTGCTCCTTAGGAAAATATGACAATTCACATATCCTTAACATGAACAAAAAATTTTGCTTTTCGAGAGTCCAACAATGTTCATCTACGTGTAACCAGCCCTGCTGAGATATGTGTCAACCCGGTTTTTAAACATATTCACGCTGCTAGCAGTTACACAATCCGTAGACACTTTATTCCATTAATTTATTGTCCTCTGTGCGAACGAGTACTTCCTGATATCCAATATACACTGATCCTTGACTAATGTTGAATTTGGATTTATGTGACACGGCACATAAAGGATTATATGCAGGATAACAAGGCAATGAAAATGGTTCTAGGTTAGACAAACCCTGGTATCGAGGACATTAAGCAGCCTCATGACCTAAATCCAGCATCACTCGATTTCTAAGCTAGCTCTTGTCGTTGTGAGACTTTCTCTGCCAATACTCCGAATTCCAAATGTTACTTGTTAATCAGTATATATTGCTAAATGGTTGGTTTTATGCAAGTTGTAGTTGTATTATTAAGTTGCACTTAATGCTTTGACACTTTTCTTTGTTACAGAATTATACACAAGGTTTTGCCTGCGTGTTTTTAGTGGAGTGACCCCACCGATACCATGTGAATTGTATATAATATTCAGCAGCGGTATATATATATATATATATATATATATATATATATATATATATATATATATATATATATATATATATATATATATATATATATATATATATATATCTATACTGATAGCAGGTATTTAATAATTATTATGTGTAAACACCTTTTGGGGGCCGGCTTGCTGTGATTATGTGATATATCTCGTTTGATGATGTATGCCAAATTTCCGGCTCATTAATACATTAAATGTAATTATTTGACCTATTTCAATCTACACTGGACTTGTGTTGTCATTTTGCATGAAGGAATTATCAGGCGGCCTGAGGCAGGTGCCCTTAATTAACCAATATCTTTCAATAAAGCTGGTCCACTGAAAAACACTAGACAAAGCACCCGGAATTGACAATACACCATCCGATGTCTTAAAAGCTGATATTGGTGCCACCGCAGACGTTTTATACAGCCTGCTAAATGAGATTTGGGATAAAGAGGAAATACCTACTGAGTGTAAGACAGGTATGCTAATTGTAATCCCCAAAAACGACAATCTCAGTGAATGTAAGAACTGGAGAGGGATCATGCTTCTATCAGTGCCCAGTAAAATTCCATATCATCCTGGATAGGATACAAGAATCAGTTGACTAGAAGCCAAGAAAGTAACAAGCTGGCTTTAGAAAGGATAAATCGTGCACATATCATATTGCTACACTCAGGATTATTGTTGAACAATGCATTGAATTGCAGAGTACCCTTTACATAAACTCGGTGAATTTCGAAAAAGCATTCGATACCATAGATAGGACAGTTCCATGGAAGCTCCTGAGGCATTATGGTTTACCTGCAAAATTTGTAATCCACTGCTCTTTCTGATAGCCATGGACTGGACAGTGAAAAGACCCACAGAACACCATCGTACTGGGATCCAGTGGAACTTGTTCTCACAACTAGAAGACCAGGATTTTGCAGATGATCTAGCACCACTCTCAGAAACCCAAAAACACACGCAAAAAAACCTAGAAAGGTTTCAAGAAAAAAGCAGCCAACTGGGTCTTAAGATCAATGTGGGAAAGACAAAGGTGATGAAAGTCAATACCAGATCCTCCGAAACCATCTCACTAGAAAGCGGTACTGACGTACAATACTTTATCTACCTCCGGAGCAACATCAGTACAAATGGTGGAGCTGACAAAGATGTGGAACTATGCATCAATAAAGTTCGTCATGCCTTCAGAACTCTATGCCCAGTGTGGCTCTCTTTCCAACTATCCATAAACATCAATATCTGCATTTTCCACACCACCGTTAAACCAGTTCTTATCTATGGCTGTGAAACGTGGAAATCTACTAAATTAATTCCACGTCTTCATCAACAGTCGCCTCCGATACATCCTTAACGTATGATGGCCTAACAAAATATCACATAAAGAGCTCTGGAAGAAAAACAAACAGGAAGGCATAAGCACTATAATCAAGAAGAGAAAATGGAGCTGGATTGGACACACACTCAGAAAAGATCCAACAAGTACAACCAAACAAGCACTGGACTATCACCCACAAGGAAAGAGAAGACAAGGAAGGCCAACAATTAACTGGAGACGCTCCACACGAAAAGATCTTGTGGGGGTCACCTGGCAAGAGGCCAAAGCTCTAGCCCAGATGAGTGACGTGGAGAAACATGGTTGATGCCCTATGCTCATAAAGGGGCCAAGAGGATTGAGTAAGTAAGTATCAATACTATCATACTCAGTCTTCACTAATTGTTACTTTTGTTAAGTCCCGTGAATAAGATGTATCAGCAATCAGCAAATGCTTATTGCCTCTTGCTTATATGCAGTGCAATTGGTGATTATTGGCTACTGGGAGGCAAACTTAACATTCACTCCCGGATTTTACAGCCAGATCAAAAAAGTTTACTGTTGTAGTTGCACTGCCTTATCCACTTCGAACGTAGCACCAAACTGCTCACATGACCATTCCACCAATTCCATCTACAATGCCCTTGTCGTGTGATGTTGCTGAACTAGTACAGCTTAATGTCATAGCATTCTCTCCTTCCCACAGGGTGGGGGTTTGAGAATAGAAATCTATGTTTAAGAACTCCATCTGAGATGAATGCCAACATCATGATCTATAACTTTGGATACTTAGCCTTCAAATGCATGAAGAGTGTATCCATGAACACAGTAAGCATGGTGTACTGTAATTCACCTGAGACAATGGCATTGCTCTCAGCCTCAGTGATTCCACTATTTGTCCTTGCATAGGCAGTAAAGAGTGTGGCTTGGTCATAATTTGACAATCTGCACATGACAAAAGAAAGATGGCCACTGCCCACCAGATAACAGGAAATAATGTCAGAGAGCAAAAGCTAGTGATGTTGTAAAGGTTTAGTTTGGTTATTGCTGCTTCAAATCCATTTACACACTGTATTAGGTTTTTAATGACTAGTTCAATGGTCTTTTGTTGTGCCCCAATTGAATTTCGGTTTAGTCGGTGTAATTAGTTCCAAATTATAATCCAATTATATGGATTAAGAATGGCTATAGCATTGATAATGTTTACTAACATCACACAGCAATTACATAAACAGTGTTTGTTGTCGGACGTATGGGGTGTCGGACATATGGGGTGTCGGACGTATGAGGTGTGGTTACTTATTGCATAATCAATAAAAATGTATTAGTTTGTTCAAACAAATAACATTAACATTAACTGGTGCGAGAAGTCCTGGGCTGAGGTCCAGGCAGATAGTTTTAGTTTTGAGTGTAGGGGATGCGCAAGGATGAAGGAACTAGAGGTGGAGTTGGAAGAGCTGAGGCTGCTCGTTGTGGCAATGGTGGGAAGGGAACAGGGGAGTTGTGCCGGTAGTTCCGGTGAGGGAACAGTAGACGATAAAGTGGGGAAAGACACAAGAGATGCTAGGGAGAGCTCACCTCAGCCTGGGAGGAAGCTGAGAGGAGGGAAGGTGACAGGTCATAGGGAGACAGGACGTAAGGAGACGGGAAGGAAAGGAACGGGAGGGAAGACAACCGGGGTGAAGGAGAGGGGAGTAGGGGAGACAGGAGGGAAGGAGAAGGGAGTGGGGGAGACGGGAGGGAAGACAACCGGGGTGAAGGAGAGGGGAGTAGCGGAGACAGGAGGGAAGGAGAAGGGAGTGGGGGAGACGGGAGGGAAGACAACCGGAGTGAAGGAGAGGGGAGTAGCGGAGACAGGAGGGAAGGAGAAGGGAGTGGGGGAGACGGGAGGGAAAACAACCGGAGTGAAGGAGAGGGGAGTAGAGGAGACAGGAGGGAAGGAGAAGGGAGTGGGGGAGACGGAAGGGAAGGAGTCAGGACAGAATGTGATGGAGGGGATCGAAAGGAAGAGTTATTCTGCAGCAGTGATAGATGGGGTGAGGAAGAGAGCGAGGGTGTTTGTGGGGGATTCGATAGTTAGGAAGACCGACAGAGTTTTAAACAAGGGAGATGATGTGGTGGTCTGCTTGCCTGGAGCCAAAATAGAGGCGATAACTGAGAGGGTAAAAAATATCGTAGGCTCGGGTAAGGGTGGATCTGTTTTAGTACATGTAGGGACAAATAACGTAGAGAGGGAGGGTACAACTGCCATAGTTAGGAAATATAGGCAGTTGGTCAGAACACTAAAACAGACGCGGGTTGAGCAGGTAATACTGTCAGGGATTTTACCTGTAATGGGCAGGAGGGGTCATAAATATCGAAATTGTCGGGGGATGGCAATTAACATGTTAGTCCAGAGGCTGTGTAGGGAAGAGGAAGTTGGATTTGTGGATTTATGGGGAAGTTTTGTTGGGAGGGCTGATATGTACATGAAGGATGGGCTTCATTTAAGTGGAAAGGGGGCGGCAGTATTCGCGGACAAACTTTCAGCAGCAGTAGATAGCGACTTGGGTACAATGACAAATATTTTTGGAAGTAAACATTCTTTAAACTAGAAGTGCAGGGGGTTACCTAGAGGTGTCTCAAGCAGAACAAGAGGCCACTAGCACAGATAAACCAATATCAAATCATCCGAAAATCATCTCTGAAAAAGGTTATAGATGCGTATGTTTAAATGCAAGGAGCATAGTAAATAAGAAAAACGAATTAAACATTATGGTAGAAGATATTGACCCTCACATAATTGGTATATAACTGAATCATGGGCCAACATAGATATAACAGATGCTGAATTAGGACTGACAGGATACGTAATGTTTAGGAAAGATCGAATAGGAAGAAGGGGCGGGGGAGTTATTTTATATGTTAAAGAATCTATTCAGGCTTATGAAATAAAACTAGAAAGGGAAGCAGATTGCGATGAAGCTGTTTTGTGCAAAATTGTTTCAGGAAATTCAAAATTAACTATTGGATTAGTTTACCGAAGTCCAAACATAAACGAAGAGGACAACACAAAAATAAAAACGCTATAAAGGAAGTTAGTAAAGGGGAATGTATCATAATGGGAGATTTTAACCATGGACACATACAATGGAATTCTCTAGAGAGCACAGGGATTGAGGATCAACAATTTCTATGTTTAATCCAGGATAGCTTTCTTACTCAGCACGTACTAGAACCAACCAGGGGAGAAAATGTATTAGATATAGTTTTGTCATCACAAAAAGAATTAGTGGACAATGTAAAAATATTTGAACCATTGGGTAATAGTGACTATAATCAAATACATTTTGACATCAATGTAAAATCAGAAAGTAAAAATAAGAAAACGTACAAGAGAAACTTCCACAAAGGTAACTACAAAGATATGAGAAAATACTTAGCACAGCTAGATTGGAATAACATGCTGATGAATAAGACTGCAATTGAATGTTGGAATATTCTAAAATATGAAATTGAGAGTATCATTGATAAATTTGTTCCTTCCGAAAACAAGGAAAACGGTGTAGAAAGAAACACTTGTCAAAAGAGGCAATTAGAAAAATAATGCTAAAACAAACTATGTGGAGGGTTTATAGGCGTACCAGAAAGGAAGAAGACTATGCAAAATACAAAGAGGCACTTAATGCAGCTACAACTGAAATCAGACAATCTAAAAGAAGCTATGAGCAAAAACTGGCATGTAACATAAAAACTGACAGCAAGAGTTTTTATGCATATGTCAGAGTAAACAAAACGTACAAGACAAGGTTGGACCTCTAGAAGACAGTGCTGGAAATATAATATCACAGGGGTTTTTAATGGCGGAAGACCTAAATGGTTACTTCAGTTCAGTGTTTACAAAAGAAGATATTAGTTCATTACCAGTTGCTGATGCTAAATTTCAGGGGGCTAAATCTGACTATTTAGGACCGTTAGTTGTAACTCCAGAATTGGTAGCTAGGAAAATAAAGGCAATGAAGGATAACAAATCACCGGGAGTGGATGGGATTCCTCCAAAATTACTAATGGAAACAGTAGATCAAACCAGTATACCACTTGCAAGAGTATTCAACTTGTCATTAAAAGAGGGAGTTGTTCCGTTTGAATGGAAAGAAGCAAACATCATACCATTATTTAAAAAGGGTTCGAGAAATAAGTCAGAGAATTACAGACCAGTGAGTTTAACGTCAGTGATTTGTAAATTATTAGAAAGGTTAATTAAAGACCATATGGTGGACTTCCTCGTTAAGCATAAATTATTAAATTCATCTCAACATGGATTCCTTAAAGCGAGGTCATGCTTAACAAATATATTATGTTTTTTGGAAGAAATCACTAAGTGGATAGACATGGGATCGCCAGTAGATATTATCTACTTAGATTTTCAGAAAGCTTTTGACAAAGTGCCACATCAAAGATTGCTACTTAAATTAAAAGCCCATGGTATCGGGGATAGCATAACTGACTGGATAGAACAATGGCTGACTGACAGAAGACAACGAGTTGTAGTAGATGGCGAAGTTTCAAATTGGAAATCGGTTTTGAGTGGGGTACCTCAAGGATCAGTATTAGGACCTATATTATTCTTAATTTATATCAATGACTTGGACGAGAGTATAACAAGTAACGTACTGAAATTTGCGGACGACACAAAACTGTTTAGAAAGGTTAATACTGATGGTGATAAACAACATTTACAAAACGATCTAGACAGATTAGTGAAATGGTCTGAGAAATAGCAGATGCTGTTCAATTTTGGGAAATGTAAATGCCTACATACAGGATATGGGAACTTGAATGTAAACTATAAAATGGGAGCTACTGTTCTTGGTACTACTGTAAAAGAAAAGGACTTAGGAGTTACAATAAGCGCTGATATGAAAGTTTCAGAGCAGTGTGGTATTGCAGCTTCAAAGGGTAATCAAATTCTTGGATTGATTAGAAGAAACATAACATATAAGGGAAAAAAGTTAATTATACCTCTTTATAAAGCAATAGTTAGACCTCATTTAGAATACTGTATACAAGCATGGAGACCATATCGTAAGAAGGATATAGATACGCTTGAACGCATACAAAGGAGAGCAACTAAAATGATTCCAGAACTTAGAGACCTTAGTTATGAAGAACGCCTGAAAGAATGTGGTTTAACAACTCTAGAGACAAGGAGGTTAAGAGGAGATCAGATTGAAGTTTTTAAGATATTGAATGGGTATGAAAATATTGATAGAAATATGTTTTTCTCACTCAAGAAGGATAGCAGAACTAGAGGACATGAGGTAAAATTAGTAAAGGATCAATGTAGATTGGACATCAGGAAGCACTCGTTCTCACAGAGGACAATAAATGAATGGAACAAACTGTCTACAGATTGTGTAACTGCTAGCAGCGTGAATATGTTTAAAAACAAGGTTGACACATATATCAGGAGGGCGGGTTATAAGTAGGTGAACATTGTTGGACTCTCGATAAGCCAATGGCTTCCTTGTCCACTTGCCATCTGGGCCTTTGGCTTGGATGGCAAATCTTGTTAAATCTTGTTAAACATAGTTTCTCGGTTAATAAAATATTGCAACCGTCCAACATCAGTGGACGATAAAAATGTCACTTTTTTGTGTCGGACGTACCTGAGTAACATACTCATTACTAATTTAATTAAAAGTTAGTTACATATATACCTAAAATATTTATATCATGTAAATTTACATTGTATATGTCTGGGATTAAACTCCATAAAACGAATAAGTCTACTTATAAATTAAAGTAGATGAAGTGAAAAATGTTTTAATATAATTTTTCATAAAATATATGTTCTTTATCATTGTCATATCATCATGTCATTGTCATGATACCGCACTTGCCCCATTTGAACCAGTTTCTAAAAATAAAAAATCCCACCCCCACCTGTCTCACATTTATTTAATTCAATAAATAAGGACATACAACTAGATATTTAATAATAAAAAATAGCCATTTATCAAAACTCTAGCAAGTTGACGTTGATGTTATCAAAGAATATGTGTAGGTCAAAAGCCCTCTAGGTCAAAAGCCCTAGGTCAAAAGACCCTAGGTCAAAAGCCCAATGGTCAAAAGCCCAATGGTCAAAAGCCCATAGGTCAAGCCATTCAATCAAAAACCCTCACTCCTTATTTTTGAAAAGGTCAAACGCCCTCACATTAAGATTCAGTCCTGACTGGCATTGGACATAATTGTATAAGATGGAAGTGAATATATGTATGCTATATAGTTGTACTGAATGAACTCATTAACATGAATGTGAATGACTATGATTTGAATCAACTCATGACTATGAATGTGAATAAATGTACTTATCATGTTCAATGTACTCCATGGAAATAAATGTTAGTTAACAAATCAAAATGTTATTGTTCATTATATTACAATGTGGTTTTTCAATACAAGATATAATAAGAGGGCTTTTGCCCCAAGAGTAAAGTATCAGATATATATATATATATATATATATATATATATATATATATATATATATATATATATATATATATATATATATATATATAATATCAAGGCTTTTTACATAGATGGCTTTTGGCCGTATCCCTCAGAGAACAACATTATGTTAATGTACTCAAGTATTTATTTTCTTCCCCTCATTGTTTTCTGTTTTGTTTTGGTAAATAATTTTACGCTGTTTATTTGTACTGGTTGAAAATAGTTAGAATAAACTATTTAATATTAGTATGTCAGATCTAAACATACTTTTTTCAGGTCTTCTTTAATGCAATCTTTCTTTAATTTTATCCCAAATATTAAAATATTCAAAAAGTTCAAATATTTTACAAAATGTGGTGGCACTATCAACTTTGCATTGTTGAGAATTGTGTTATAGACGTACAGCGTTACGGACATACATAAAATGTGTACAAACGTCGCCCAAAACAATCATAAACCATAAACTATGATGACTAAAAATAATATTAAGCACTTATTCATACTTATGACTAAAAGTTTTTTGACTAAGCATTTGGTAGACAATAATTTTTTTTTATTTTGTGTTATGGATGAACATGCCTGGTGTGACCCAAATTGGAACCAGGATTCCTATGATAATGCTGAACATAGAGAATACAATTTTACATTAAAACTACTATATCTATGTCACTCTACCTCATTATTAGTAATATTGTATTAAAATTTGTGTAACAAAAAAGAAAATAATAGGAAAAACTATATGTTTTTCAGAAAGTTGAATTTTTCAGAAAAGTTGTACATTCTATACCAACATCTTTGACATCAAATCAATTGTCATCTTTACAAATCTACATTGATATTATTGTGAAATTCATGCCTAGCCCTAGGCGTTCTGATATCAACCTTTTGACATTGTCATCAAAAGATAACAGCGAAACGAAAAATCATGTTTATATGTAGGATAAATTTGCTCAAATCTGATACCGACCAGTAACTAATACAGTTGCTGACGATTACCGAACTTAATTGAAACTTTATTTACCAGCCATAACATCATTGATTTTACAGTGGCATAACTGTAGCCTGTATGTCACAACTTTATCACACAAAAATACAAATACAAAGACAGTTTGACAAAGACAAACTGTGTCATAAAATCAGAGCCTGGACAGAGGCGAGAAAGTGGGGTAAACGAAAAGGCCAACCCCAAGTTTCAAAGCGGCAGTAGCAGGTAGACACAAACCCGTCATAGATCGACAGTCCGCATTGATCCACGTAGACTGTTAACAATAGGATGATGCATCTTCGGAGTTCAGAGAATGTGACACAGTTACAAAAAGCCCAAATGCACACAGCATCTACTATCTAGGCTATACACCGGCGCCCGTATGACCTCACCTAGGCTTAGCCTTAGCCTTAGCTTAGGCTTAGAATTCGCTGTATCGAGAGTACATTTATGTGATTTTATTGATATCTTTAACAAATATGAAAGTTTCGGCAGACACACGCGCTAAACGTTGTCACATTTATGCTATTGTATTTAACTGGTTTATAGCCTTTGGGATTTGATTCATGTGTACACATAAAAATTACTTATATAATATGTAGAAATAATTAGCCTGTAACCACTCGTCATCGTTGGCTGCATCCTGGCACACCATGTGGCGACTCTGTTATGACAAAGGCCAGTCAAAGTAATAATAAATTACGGCTATACTGGGGCCGTGCCTTCTCTTCAGCTATTTTCACACTGAGATGGGTTACTTTGTTTGGTATACTGGTTTCTCTAAATGCGCGTGTGCGTGTCAAAACAGCTCTCAAGTATTCCCATTGCAGCATTGATATCCGCTGTACCATGACCATGTAGAGGCAACGTGGTCTCTTAACATGCACATCCCACTTGCCCTGTCACGTACGCTAAATTAAAATGCTGTCCGTCCCCAAATCAAATTGATGCTGGGGGTTATCCATAAGGTACGTCACACTATTGTCACGCTTCGTAAGGGTGGCCTGTACACCCCTCCCCGCAAAACTACTCCAATGATGCACAGTGCTGTCTGCCCACACAATAGACATCCTCCCAATGACTCACAGTGCTGTCTGCCCACACACTAGTGCTATTCCTCCTTGTTCCCTGCTGTACAGGGGTGAGGGTCAGGTAACATATTGTCGAGCCACTCTTTCTGTTCTTTCTTTCTATAGTTTTCTATCGGCCGCTCCCTCTCTCCATCTTTCATCCTCCCCCGATCTTCTCGTGTCCTTCCTCACGCAGTCCTCCCATCTCAACTGTGGCCTTCCCCTTTTCCTGCGTCCTTGATGTTTATCGACCTCTGCTCTCTTTGCTAGTTTGCTTGCATCCATTCTTACCAAGTGGCCTGCCCATCTCATCCTGCTTCTCACCAATCTTCCTGTTAGGCTGCATTGCATCCCAACCTCTTTCCTTAGGTCGTTCATCCTTCTTCTGTCCACCCTCTCTGTTCTTGTTATTCGCTGAACCCAGTTATTCTCACACCCTTGCAGCTTCTGTTGTTGTTGTTGTTCTGTCAACGCCACTGTCTCCAGAACATACAGGCATGCTGGTGTAACACATGTTCTCAGGTAACACATGTTCTCCCTTTCAGCTTTTTTGAAATGTTTCTGTCCAACATGACTCCCTCTACCTTTCTCCAAGCATTCGCTCCCGCTTGTGTTCGACGTCGCACTTCTGCCGCTGAATGCCCATCCTCCGTAACCATTCCTCCAAGGTACACAAAGCCATCCACTTGCTTGATCTCCTTACCATCCAACCTGTTGTTCAACTCCTCTCTCTGGTGTCCAACCCACATCACTTCTGTCTTCTCTAGGCTCATTCGCAGTCCGAGCTTCTCGAACACCCCCTTCCATTCCTCCAACACTTCCTGTAGGTCTTGTTTGCTTTCTGCTATAATGGCCAGATCATCGGCATACATCATCTTCCTGAGAATATCCTTCGCGCTGATCTTCCTGTTGATCATTTCCATCACCATGATAAACAGTAAAGGGCTAAGGGCACTTCCTTGCCTCAAACCGATGTTAACTAAAAACTCTTCTGACAACCCAGATCCAACCACAACTCTTCCTTTTGTTCTCTCATACATTGCTTCCACCATCCTGGCTTCTGCTTCTGGCACTCCCATCCATCTCACTGTTGCCATCACCATCTCTCTAGGGACTGTGTCATAGGCCTTCTCCAGGTCCACAAATCCCACTGCCATTCTCCCTTGCATCTCCAACCTCTTCTCTACCATTTGTCTTAATGCAAACATTCCATCAGTCGTCCCTCTGCCCTTTCTGAATCATTGGTGTTCTTCACCAAATTCTTGCTCTACTTTCTTTCGGATCCTCACATCCAGGATCCTCTCTAGCAGCTTCATGATGTGACTTAGAAGTGTGATTCCTCGGTATTTCCATGGGTCTTGCACATCTCCCTTCTTCTTCCATATTGGGACTATTAGCCCTGTCCGCCATTCCTCTGGTACTTTACCTTGCCTCATACATGTATTCAGCAGCATCTTTGTCCAACTGATTCCACTATCCCCCGCTTCCATTACCATCTCCACACGCATCTCATCGATACCAGGTGTTCTTCCCTTCTTCATCCCTTTCATCCGGGTTTGCATCTCTGTATCCGTAATATTAGATAACTCCACTTTCCCCTCTACATATGATCGTAATTCCAGATCATTGTTATTTCTTTCCTGGTTCAGTAGCTCCTTAAAGTAGCTTTCCCACACCTTCAGCACTGCTTCTTGTTCTGTCACTAACTTCCCATTTCTATCCTTCATCACCGTCCCACCCTTCACGTCCTTACTACTATAATCCCTGTCTCGGGCCAATTTGTTTATCATCTTCTTTCCACCATCCTCATCTAGCTTGCTATATACATCTGCTTCCATATCTCTCATCGCCTTATGAACAGCTCTTTTTGCCGCTCTCTTCTTCTGCCCGTATGTGTGTATCATCCTTGCATCCGGTTCATTTCCTCTCTCCTTGGTCTTCTCAATTTCTTCCCAGGCTTCCTTCTTTCCGCATACTGCCTCTGCAACCTCACTTGTCCACCATCCTTGGTTACTACTCCTTGACACTCCGCCCTTTCCTGATGTTCTTCCACATAGCTCCTCTGCAGCTCCCACAAATGCTTCTTTGTACTTTTTCCATTCTTCCTCCAAACCACCAACTTCTTCACTGAGCTCGTCATACTTAACCGTCATCCGCTCCTTGTGTTCAACAGCGACCTCGTCTTTGCACCTCCACCATTTAATGGTCCTGCGGCCCACAGTCTTAGTTTGTTTCTTCTTCTGCATACGCACAACGAACACCACTGGCTTGTGCTGTGTCGTGACATGCTCTCCAGCCACTACAATCTTTAATCTTCCATATCTGCTGCTTCCGGACTATCACTAGATCTAATTCTGTAAGAGGTCGACCTTCTCTATTCCTCGCTCCCCATCCATACCTGCCAACGCTCTCCTCTTCAACTGGTTCCACTACTCCAACATGTGCATTGAAGTCTCCCGCAATACACAACATCAACTCCAGCTCCACCAATCCTATCATCCTTTCCAAAGCATCCCTGAACTCCTCTTTCTCTGCCTCCGTCCTTCCCGTCTGTGGCCCGTACACAGACATAACACACATCATCTGTTTCCTAATCATCAGCCATGCCATCACTTTGCGCCCCTTCCATCTCTCCACTCTGACCACCGTCTTACTGATCTCTTCGGATACAATGATGCCCACTCCGTTCTTCCATCTCCTCCTGCGTGCAGTAGCTTGTACCCTCCCATCATCGTCCTTGCTCTGTCTCCCTTCCACTTAGTCTTCTGGATGCATAATACTTCCAGCCTCCTTCTTTCCATCATTTCCACCACCTCTACTCCTTTCACGCTCATCGTCCCCACGTTCAGACTGCCTAGCCGGACTTCACATCTAGATCGCTGCCGGCCTGACGATCCCCTTGGTCTTCGCTCTCTTCTCGCCGCAGCCAAGGTAGACGGTTACCCCGGACGCGGTAGCCCTCTCGCTCAACAATATTTGTACCATCATTATATTTGGGACATCTTAGCCACTCAGCAGCGCTGCCCTGGCTGACCTGCTGTTGCGGTTTTATGTCGGAGTTTTCCTTCTCCTAGATCACCTGCCTACCAAGGCAAATGAGCGTGATCTGCCCAGTACTATTTGCCCATAGTTGGGGGTTGGAATGGTGCAGCACCGGGACGTGTCCACACGCTGGTGGGCCCTGCACACTGCACCTTTAGGGCTCCAACCTGCTCCGAGATCCCTATCACATTCGCCTGGGCCGCCAGGTGCCCAGTATCCGCAGTGTACCACGAGGAGGTTGTGCTAGAGTCTTGTCTGTCGAGAGGCTATGTACCAGCGGGGGAGACTTACGCACTCGGCTCCCTTTTCACTACAAGGAGCCATCTGGCGGCTGTAGCTGAAAGCGAGAGTATGAAACACACACTACATACTACACACTACACTACAGCACTAGGCACATCGCACAGACCTGTGTAAACACCACACCACTAGACATCCTCCCAATGATTCACAGTACTGTCTGCCCACACACTAGACATCCTCCCAATGATTCACAGTGCTGTCTACACATACACTAGACATCCTCCCAATGATTCACAGTACTGTCTGCCCACACACTAGACATCCTCCCAATGATTCACAGTGCTGTTTGCCCACACACTAGACATCCTCCCAATGATTCACAGTGCTGTCTACACATTCACTAGATATCCTCCCAATGATTCATAGTACTGTCTGCCCACACACTAGACATCCTCCCAATGATTCACAGTGCTGTCTACACATACACTAGACATCTTCCCAATGATTCACAGTGCTGTCTACACATACACTAGACATCCTCCCAATGATTCATAGTACTGTCTGCCCATACACTAGACATCCTCCCAATGATTCACAGTGCTGTCTACACATACACTAGACATCCTCCCAATGATTCATAGTACTGTCTGCCCACACACTAGACATCCTCCCAATGATTCACAGTGCTGTCTACACATACACTAGACATCCTCCCAATGATTCACAGTGCTGTCTACACATACACTAGACATCCTCCCAATGATTCACAGTGTTGTCTACACATACACTAGACATCCTCCCAATGATTCACAGTGCTGTCTACACATACACTAGACATCCTCCCAATGATTCACAGTGCTGTCTACACATACTCTAGACATCCTCCCAATGATTCACAGTGCTGTCTACACATACACTAGACATCCTCCCAATGATTCATAGTACTGTCTGCCCACACACTAGACATCCTCCCAATGATTCACAGTGCTGTCTACACATACACTAGACATCCTCCCAATGATTCACAGTGCTGTCTACACATACACTAGACATCCTCCCAATGATTCACAGTGCTGTCTACACATACACTAGACATCCTCCCAATGATTCACAGTGCTGTCTACACATACACTAGACATCCTCCCAATGATTCACAGTGCTGTCTACACATACACTAGACATCCTCCCAATGATTCACAGTGCTGTCTACACATACACTAGACATCCTCCCAATGATTCATAGTACTGTCTGCCCACACACTAGACATCCTCCCAATGATTCACAGTGCTGTCTACACATACACTAGACATCCTCCCAATAATTCACAGTGCTGTCTACACATACACTAGACATCCTCCCAATGATTCACAGTGCTGTCTACACATACACTAGACATCCTCCCAATGATTCACAGTGCTGTCTACACATACACTAGACATCCTCCCAATGATTCACAGTGCTGTCTACACATACACTAGACATCCTCCCAATGATTCACAGTGCTGTCTACACATACACTAGACATCCTCCCAATGATTCACAGTGCTGTCTACACATACACTAGACATCCTCCCAATGATTCACAGTGCTGTCTACACATACACTAGACATCCTCCCAATGATTCACAGTGCTGTCTACACATACACTAGACATCCTCCCAATGATTCATAGTACTGTCTGCCCACACACTAGACATCCTCCCAATGATTCACAGTGCTGTCTACACATACACTAGACATCCTCCCAATGATTCACGGTGCTGTCTACACATACACTAGACATCCTCCCAATGATTCACAGTGCTGTCTACACATACACTAGACATCCTCCCAATGATTCACAGTGCTGTCTACGCATACACTAGACATCCTCCCAATGATTCACAGTGCTGTCTACACATACACTAGACATCCTCCCAATGATTCACAGTGCTGTCTACACATACACTAGACATCCTCCCAATGATTCACAGTGCTGTCTACACATACACTAGACATCCTCCCAATGATTCACAGTACTGTCTGCCCACACACTAGACATCCTCCCAATGATTCACAGTACTGTCTGCCCACACACTAGACATCCTCCCAATGATTCACAGTGCTGTCTACACATACACTAGACATCCTCCCAATGATTCACAGTGCTGTCTGCCCACACACTAGACATCCTCCCAATGATTAATAGTGCTGTCTGCCTATACACCAGACACCCTCCAAATGATCCACAGTGCTGTCTGCCCACGCACTAGACATCCTCCCAATAATTCACAGTGCTGTCCATTGGGATTATTGGTGTCCCAGAGACCAGTGCTGTTTGAGGAGTGCAATAAATGTCTACGTCCTCCTCATCAAGTCACTCCAGTTCAACATCGTCTATGTACGCACATGAATGCTCGATGACATTTTCCAGGGGTTGGGATGCAATAACCAGGTATGTTCTCGGCACACCAAGTTTGTAAAATTTTCGCGCGCCACTGCAGACTTCACTGATGTATGGAAGAGTCTGCATTTCTTTTCTGTTGGAATTCAGTTGAAATATACCCCAACACTGACAGGGCAACCAAGGCTATCAGTCTGATATTGACAACTAGACGGGCAAAACTACTTTTTAATAATCGCCAAGACACTCCCACCCCCATGTAACACTACGTAAAGCTTACCCGGACACCCCCTCCCGTGTAAAACTACGTAACGCTTATCCCGACACCCCTCCCGTGTAACATTACGTAACGCTTACTCCGACACCCCCTCCCGTGTAACACTACGAGTGTGACGTACCTATTGGGCGGCCCCTTGACATCTGTCGGATATGCGATAATCTATATGCGCTACTGTGTATAACATATATTACACAAACCCCTGCATGTCTAATAATAGTAGTAGTACATGTTGGACATTTTGATCCATACGGACTAGTCTCGCGCTGTCGCTGGCCACTTGCGCCATTGGTTAAATGATGTCCGATTTGGCAAAACAAAAATAACCAATTTTAGCCATTTGGAGCAACCAGATCATAGAAGAGACAAAGACGTCAGATGTCAGATCTTTGCCGTGAGACCGTGACATTCAATACAAAACTGAAAAAGTTGACGGGTATGCAAGCTACGTTGACAACAATTTGGCGAGTTCATTATGCCGTAGCAACATGTTATGTTAAAATGTTTGCGTTTGTTTTGTTGTTCAGAGTAGCTATGCATTAGTTCAATATTAGTGAGCTTAGACTGCTATTTATTCATTGTCAGAAAGAAGGGCTGGCCATTTACAATCCTGTTGTAAATGGCCATAAATAAATATTAATATAATATTGTCTATTTCTTTTTTTGTACGGAATTTAATGATTGGATTAATGTAGACCTATGTAGTTCGCGTTCTCAACACCAGGATAATGATCGGTTGTCGACAATCGAGTTATCAGTGTGCTCAGTAGACAGCAGAGCAAAGAGGGAAATCAGAAAGGCCGAAAGGTAAATCAAAAGAATAGCATACCAGTGTGTATGTTTAAAATGTCATGTTGCCAAATCTACATCATATCTGCCTGTAACTAGTTTATCAACAGATAAGCGGGCCAGTTTATGATGACGACAAGGCGCTATCTTTTGATGTTGTGTGATAACGTCGTTTGAGACGTTGATTGGGCAGTGTGCTCAGGCGTGACGCCAGTGAACACGACAACATCACACGACGAGGATAGTTACAGGAATGTGTGCCGCGTGAAAATATGGCCCCTTTAAGTAGATGGGTATCTGTGACAATCACTGCTGTCTTTAAGTCATGAGCAGTTTCAGTGTCACATTAAAGAATTACAATTTAGGACATCATTAATGATATTATTATCTGCTACTGTATGTTCATTCGTAATACAGACAAGATTGTCATACATTTTAATCCGTAATACAGACCAGCCTGTGTGGTTCATTTTATTCAGTAATACAGACCAGCTTGTGTGGTTCATTTTAATACGTAGTACATACCAGCTTGTGTGGTACATTTTAATCCGTAGTACAGACCAGCTTGTGTGGTTCATTTTATTCAGTAATACAGACCAGCCTGTGTGGTTCATTTTATTCAGTAATACAGACCAGCTTGTGTGGTTCATTTTAATACGTAGTACATACCAGCTTGTGTGGTACATTTTAATCCGTAGTACAGACCAGCTTGTGTGGTTCATTTTATTCAGTAATACAGACCAGCTTGTGTGGTTCATTTTATTCAGTAATACAGACCAGCTTGTGTGGTTCATTTTATTCAGTAATACAGACCAGCTTGTGTGGTTCATTTTAATACGTAGTACATACCAGCTTGTGTGGTACATTTTAATCCGTAGTACATACCAGCTTGTGTGGTACATTTAATCAGTAATGCAGACCAGCTTGTGTAATACATTTTAATCCGTAAATTTCCTTACGTACCTGGGTTTGTACAATTTGGGCAGACGTTGTTTTTGCTATAATATTGTGTGCACAGCGAAAATCATTGTTTAATGCGAATAAATTGAACTGCCCATTACCGACCTACCAAAAAACATGCTAACAGAGAAAGGACATGAATATGAGCTGCTAAGGCACATGAACTACAATATACAGTCATTATGCTAACATTGTAAGAAACTGTAATGCAGGCGGACATTCCGCCCAGGACGTTTTCTCTCACTAACATGAATTGGCGGACGTTTTCCGTTTATGTTTTACTGAAACAAAAGGAAACTAAAAAAAAATTATGTGAGGAAACATGTTTATAATTTAATGCACAGAAGCTAGGAAATGTATGGGTTGAAGCTAAAACACTTGTAATTATGCGCATGTTAAAAAAGTCATGAAGTCTACATCATATCTGGCCGTAACTAGTCAACAGATCAGCGGGTCAGTTTATGATGACGACAAGGCGCTATCTGTTCATCAGAGCATGCTAGCTATGACAGTTCTTCCCACAGGCAGCTCGGCTCTGCAAGATAATGTCGCACTAGACGTTGAGCGAGCATTGTGTTCAGGCGGTGTATCGTGACTCCAGTGAGCACGACGACATCACAGTGTGGGAGGTATTTATAGGAGGGTGTCGTGCCGCTGGCATGAAAACGTTACCCCTTTAAGTAGAGGAGTATCTATGAAAATCCTGCCTCTAAATCACAAGCAGTTTTAGTGTCACGTTTAAGAATTACAATGCATAGTTATTTTCACTCAGTTATTGTCACATGTTAGCAGGTTTATTAATTAATATTATAAGAACATATAAATAATGAGCGGGTTAGCGAGCGAAGAAGGCGACATAAACTCGTTGGTTATATTCTTCACATTACTGTTCAAATAACTCAAGTTCAACGCATTTTATAGTTGTGTTCAAACAAGTTTCAAGTGAGAACGTGTTATGCAAGACTTACATTCCAGGGCAGTGGTCAGAGCTTTACAGTAGAGGAGGTTAGGTGACTACGTTCCAAGATTGTTGTATAAAAGACAATTTAGCTGTTTTGCTCTATTCGAGTTTTATTCAGAAGTGTGCATTGAGAACAAATGATGACCTCTTTTTTCGACGACAGCTCATAATGTTGTGGTTCAGGTCAACTATTTCTTTAAAAAATGTTGTGGTGCAGGTCAACTATTTCACTAAAATAATGTTGTGGTGCAGGTCAACTATTTCGTTAAAATAATGTTGTGGTGCAGGTCAAATATTTCATTAAAATAATGTTGTGGTGCAGGTCAACTATTTCATTAAAATAATGTTGTGCAGGCTAATTCAGCCTAGTCGCTCTACTATACTGATGCATCTTGTATAATTCACCCATCTTATTTATATTATATTTACATCTTTCGAACAGTCGGCAATGCCATATAATGCCGTATTTCATTCATTCATGCATTATATCTGTCATATGTCTACCCTATTTGTAAGTAGTTTTTGTGAAACCATCAGACAAGCTATTACATTAGTTGATGTTTGATCCAAGATTGTGTCATGTGATCGGCGAGAGGGTGGAAGTCACGCCCATGATTAGCCTTGACCCATAAAGTACTTTGGATATCCACAATTTAAACCTTACCAGATCTAACGACTAAAGGCAATTCGTTCGATGATTTGAACACAAATACGCACTATTTTTTATTAAATCGACTGCGACGAATATACGAATACATAGTCCCCATATAGTCCTTTACAGTCTCCTACAGTCTCCTACAGCCTCCTATATTTCCCTACAATACCCTACAGTCAACTATTGTCCCATACAACCCCATACAGCCCATACAGTCCCCTAGTGTCCCAACAGTCCCATGCAGCCCCTACAGTTCCCTGTAGTCCCAAGCAGCCCCTACAGTCCCCCATAGCCCTCTACCGTCCCCTACAGACTAAAGCCCCCTACAGTCCCCCACAACCCTCTACAGTTCCCCATAACCCCGAAGTCCCCTACAGTCCCACACATCCCCCTACAGTCCCCCATAGTCCATATAGTCCCATACAGTCCCCCAAAGCCCCCACAGTCCAACACAGCCCTTTCATCCCATACAACCCCATACAGCCCCCCCCCCCCACAGCCCCGCAGAATCACCCACAGCACTCTGCAGACTACAGTCCGATACAGTCCCCTACATTCGCCCCCACCCCACAGCCCCATAATTCTTCACAGCCCCTACAGTCTCCCACATCCCCCGACAATTTCCCATAGCCCCCCCCCTACAGTCCCCTACAATCCCACACAGCCCTTACAGTCCCGTGTAACCCCCCTCACCCCTATAGCCCCACAGTCCAATACAGCCTCTTCAGTCCCATACAACCTCCTACAGTCCTCATGCAGCCCCGTACAGTCCCACACAATCCCGTCCAGCCCCATACAGCCCACACAGCCCCATACAGCACCATACAGTCCCCTACTGTCCACTACAGTCCCATACAGCCCACACAGCCCCATACAGTCCCCTACAGTCCACCCAGCCCCATACATCCCCCCACAGCCCACACGGTCCCATACATCCCCCAACAGCCCACACAGCCCCATACAACCACTACAACCCCATACACCCCCTACAGTCCAATACAGTCCCCTACAGTCACACAGCTCCATACAACCCCCTACAGCCCCACACAGCCCCCTACAGTCCCATACAGTCCCGTACAGTCCCCTACAACCAACACAGTCCCCTACAACCCACATAGCCCCCTAAAACCCCCTACAACCCCTATAGTCCCCATACAGTCCCATACTGTCCTCTATAGTCCACAGAGCCCATATAACCCCCTACATCCCCCTACAGTCACGTACAGTCCCGGACAGTCTCCTACAGCCCATGCAGCCCCATGCAGCCCCTACATTCCGATACAGTCCCCTACAGCCCACATAGTCACATACAACCCCATACAGCCCCCCCCCCTACAACTCCCTACAGTCCCATACAGTCCTCTCTAGCCCACACAGCCCCTTACAACCGCCTACAACCCCATACTGTCCCATACGGTCCCGTACAATCCCAGTCCAATACAGTCCCCTACAGCCCACACAGCCCCATAAAACCCCCTACAGCCCCACACAGTCAGAGAAAGGCACACGTCATCAAGCACAGACAAAGAGAGCGAAGAGTGCCATCTCCTCAACCCCAACGGAAACAAGGGCGCTAAGAGTGCCCTCTCCTCAGCCCCAAGGGAAACAAACAACATGATGGATCACGGATGCACTGCTCGACAGTTGCCATTAACTTAAAACAGTGTTTGGAAGAGATACGACATTATCTGCTTAATAACGGTAGTTGTGTCTACGTTATGAATCCCAGTTTGTCCCACGAATGTCGTTGTTATGGTTTTATCAAAATTAATTAATTACTGTTTGTATCAAACACACACACACACACGCACGCACGCACGCACGCACGCACGCACGCTCGCACGCACGCACGCTCGCACGCACGCACGCACGCACGCACGCACACACACACACACACACACACACACACACACACATCACATGGTGATGTTTGTGGGGTATGCTACAGTATAAAATCAGTGTTAAGATGTAAAACATCTTGCAAAATTATGCTGCTTGATGACAAAGATGACATACGGCTATAACATATTCGCTATGTATTTGCAAATTGTGAAATTAAAGATATATTTTTGGCATATGACTTTTGTTCATATGAGTCCTCTGTTGACATTAATTCTTCCATTAGTATATTCATGCAGCTATTCCAGGTAGACCTGCATGGGTTGCAGTGCTTAAAACAAACAGTCGCATAACGGACTTAATATAACATATTCAACATGTTTACCATACACGTATCTTAGCCGGACAACTTCACTGATAGCTTCATGTCATGCCTGTCGTGGTAGGCATTGAGTATTAGTTATAAATATATCTAATACACAAATGTCCAGCTTGAGTGTACACGAACTGTTGAACCGCCATAGCTGATTCAACATTCCCAATGGCTGAAAGCAACTTTATGACATGAAGACGACCACTGCTCGGTTGTAGTAGCAGCATCCGTTTGGCTCCGTGGTAGGCTAATGTTATAATATATGCTTTGAATAAAACATAGCTGTTCAACCTTTTTGTTTCATTAGTGACGTCATTGTTTTCATTGGCTAAATGCTACACAGCGGATTCAACTGGATATTGGATCCCTTCCAACCACATACCTGGCTGCAGGAACGTGGAAAATATAAGTAGACAAAATGAACTGCATCATTTTATGATTAGCCACAAATCAGGGCTACTTATCAAACACACTAAGAAAGTCAGCAGCTGCGTTTTTGTTTTATAAATTCCTTGAATTATTTAGTTGGGTTGATTGCGACCTGATTTAACGTTTCCCATTTTATTGACATACATCTGGATGTTACTTCAATGCATGAAGTAGTAACCAGAGCTTGGTATCATCGGAAGGATTTTGTATAAGCTTTCTAAATAAATACATATCCGACCATCCATATATTTAGAATATGTGCGTTCTGTGGTCATACAGAGTTTGACGACATCAAACGGGCGGTTAGGGAATTTCGCTAGACATTCAACAGGCGTCCATGTGTGACCCTGGTCAGTATTAATTAAGTCGATCAAATATTTGAGACTCTCATACAAACCATTTGGAAGGTTACATTTCGTTCTGGCATGAATGACCTATTATAACAGGGTATGACAGTATTTGTGGTGCTGCGCATTTGTGGCGAGGAAGTCGCATATAAGGCACCAAGGAATCTGATCCTTACTGTATTGGCTCCTACATCACTCCTTTCATCACATTATTTGTAATATTGCCGACTTGAAACTCTCGTATTTGAGAAAATCACGGAGGTCTCAATGTACCGTGGGAAGAACAGAAACGCCTATGCAAAAATGTCAAGATGCATAATTATCGTGCACTCGTTAATTTTAGCCTGTTGCTATTCGTCTACGCACGGACCTAATATTGAGCAGCTATTATCCTGGCACTAATAACATGTATGGCAAAATGTAATGACAAATAAGCAAAAATGGACAGTGGTGCCCGGACGAATAGACGTTATTTTTATTAATGATATGATGTGTAAGTATATTTCTGAAGACATGGAATGTTGTCTTTTTTGTTGAAGCTTGAACATATTGGCTGCACAATGTTGCACGATAGAAAAACACATGCATATGTGCTGAAAATGACAACACACCAATAGAATAACAAAACAAAGCCAATGCATTGCAAGATGGACTAGCAAAGCGAAGGTTATTTTACGTAGCAATATTATTTACTAAACTTACTTGGCAGAAATATGCGGTAAATAAGTGTCGTGTCGAAGTCGAAGAAATGCCAACAAATATGTTACTAAGCGGTACGCTGATGTGAATGAGTCACTGTGGAAATGATGACAAAAAGTAATGTTACCTGTCGATTACTTCTAATTAACAATAATGATAAAAATAGCAGATTGTATTCACAAAACTTCAAATTCACTTGTTCTGCTTCGCAAATGCGAGTGGCCCGACGATGAGTGGTTATGTTTAAATGGTTGTAAAAAAAATGCTCAATGACGTTAAAGTGGCATCATGCAGTTTCTGGATCAGTACACCATAAAGTACCAGAAACCACACAAAAAAAAACTTCGTGAGTACCCTACTTCCAGTTTGAGTTATATTTTGTGTTAAGGTGAATGTCATTCACTGCTCGCATTCAACACACTTTGTTATCTGGGATGAACGGTCAGCGCAGGAAAATCTGTTGCGTGATGAACAGACAGCTGATGTGTTATTGTCCATTCCTCTTGGACACAGCTGACATCGCTTTCTGATCTGATATCCTGTTTCTCTGCCAGGCTGTGATTGGACGACTAGCTTTCCAAGCATCTTCAAGGTTGTTTTGACACGTGGCTGATACTAACATTCGGCATACTATGTTGAATCCAGTCACCAGTTAGAGTATATCCAATTTGTTTGAGGAACTTACGTCGACGTACCTTTTTGTTGTTTGCAGCATACTCAGGATTTAAGGACACCCAGATCACAAATGTCGCTACACCAGCTACATCCAACATGTTGAAGAATAGGACCATGGACCAGCGGTTCATCTTTCGCTTACATGAAAACAAAGTAGTCAGATGGTTCATGTTGTCAACGTCTCTTTTCTTGCTGTTGTAATGAGGAATTGTTTCCGGCTTCTGGGCATCTCCATCAGTGACTGCGTCATGATACATAGTTGACAGGACGATTGCTGCTTTTCCGTTCGCTGGTACATATGATGTCATGATCACATTTCCTGCGAATCCAAAATATGGATGAATGTTCTGGTCGGTTATTTGCTGGTTGCATTTCTCATGAAATAACTTCTTGTTCTTTCGCAGTGTTCCAACTATAGTAATGCGCTGTACAAGCTTGTTAACGAATGCATATCAACGCATTTGAATGCAAATGCAAATATTTAACTTGATTCAAATGCAAATGCAAATGCAAATGCCAGTTTCCAGGAACGCATTCAAATGCAAATGTTTTACATTTACAAATATCACATTTGCAAATGCATTTGAATTAATTTCAAATGTATTGGCTTTATATTAATGTGTTTTGGGAGTAAAAACTACGTACTGTATACAAACATATTATTAATTATTTAATAAATACAGTAGTACATTACTGTAACATTTAAGTCCCACTACATACCAGTCCCACTTTATGAACATGTATGTAGAGTCATACAATGAGTAACACAGTTCCAGGCCTGCAGAAGATGTGGAAATGGGAGGAAGGAATCGACAATTGACAGTTAACTGCGAACAATGGCAGGGAATGAAAAACGTATCATTCAGGTAGGCCAGAATGGAAGTCGTCGCGTGTACAGTGCTATAAGGGGAACAGGCCCATAGCTGGTGGACGGATGCGAACGAACCTTTCCCCGTCCCATGCTTTTACACCAAGAACCGCAATCTTGAAATATAATGTTCATATTAGTAATCTCAACGAAAGCATGCATTTTCTAGCATGGTGCGTGTTGTCTTTCTGTTGTCTTCACAATAATGACGTTGCCCGCAAATGTTAAATAAGGAGTGCGAATATTAGGAATACCGACTATTAATGAGATTTAACAACATTTAGCAAGACTACCATCCAAAACGACTAGTTTCGGGTGCCAAGTGGACAAGGAATCCGTTCGCTTATCGAGAGTGGAAAATTTTTTCATCTACGTGTAGTATATATATATATTCACAACACTCAATATCTTAAAAACTTCAATCTGATCTCCTCTTAACCTCCTTGTCTCTAGAGTTGTTAAACCACATTCTTTCAGGCGTTCTTCATAACTAAGGTCTCTCAGTTCTGGAATCATTTTAGTTGCTCTCCTTTGTATGCGTTCAAGCGTATCTATATCTTTCTTACGATATGGTCTCCATGCTTGTATACAGTATTCTAAATGAGGTCTAACTATTGCTTTATAAAGAGGTATAATTAACTTTTTTCCCTTGTATGTTATGTTTCTTCTAATCAATCCAAGAATTTGATTACCCTTTGAAGCTGCAATACCACACTGCTCTGAAACTTTCATATCAGCGCTTATTGTAACTCCTAAGTCCTTTTCTTTTACAGTAGTACCCAGAACAGTATCTCCCATTTTATAGTTTACATTCAAGTTCCTATGTCCTGTATGTAGGCATTTACATTTCCCAAAATTGAACAACATCTGCCATTTCTCAGACCATTTCACTAATCTGTCTAGATCGTTTTGTAAATGTTGTTTATCACCATCAGTATTAACCTTTCTAAACAGTTTTGTGTCATCCGCAAATTTCAGTACGTTACTTGTTATACTGTCGTCCAAGTCATTGATATAAATTAAGAATAATATAGGTCCTAATACTGATCCTTGAGGTACCCCACTCAAAACCGATTTCCAATTTGAAACTTCTCCATCTACTACAACTCGTTGTCTTCTGTCAGTCAGCCATTGTTCTATCCAGTCAGTTATGCTGTCCCCGATACCATGGGCTTTTAATTTAAGTAGTAATCTTTGATGTGGCACTTTGTCAAAAGCTTTCTGAAAATCTAAGTAGATAATATCTACTGGCGATCCCACGTCTATCCACTTAGTGATTTCTTCCAAAAAACATAACATATTTGTTAAGCATGACCTTGCTTTAAGGAATCCATGTTGAGATGAATTTAATAATTTATGCTTAACGAGGAATTCCACAATATGGTCTTTAATTAACCTTTCTAATAATTTACAAATCACTGACGTTAAACTCACTGGTCTGTAATTCTCTGACTTATTTCTCGAACCCTTTTTAAATAATGGTATGATGTTTGCTTCTTTCCATTCAAACGGAACAACTCCCTCTTTTAATGACAAGTAGAATACTCTTGCAAGTGGTATACTGATTTGTTCTACTGTTTCCATTAGTAATTTTGGAGGAATCCCATCCACTCCCGGTGATTTGTTATCTTTCATTGCCTTTATTTTCTTAGCTACCAATTCTGGAGTTACAACTAACGGACTTAAATAGTCAGATTTAGCCCCCTGAAATTTAGCATCAGCAACTGGTAATGAACTAATATCTTCTTTGGTAAACACTGAACTGAAGTAACCATTTAGGTCTTCCGCCATTAAAAACCCCTGTGATATTATATTTCCAGCACTGTCTTCTAGAGGTCCAACCTTGTCTTGTACGTTTTGTTTACTCCTGACATATGCATAAAAACTCTTGCTGTCATTTTTTATGTTACATCCTAGTTTTTGCTCATAGCTTCTTTTAGATTGTCTGATTTCAGTTGTAGCTGCATTAAGTGCTTCTTTGTATTTTGCATAGTCTTCGTCCTTTCTGGTACGCCTATAAACCCTCCACATAGTTTGTTTTAGCATTATTTTTCTAATAGCCTCTTTTGACAAGTGTTTCTTTCTACACCGTTTTCCTTGTTTTTGTTACATCATACAGGGGCAAGACGTCGCTAGACATTACTATGCCGGCCTGTATTACGTCATAATTTCAAGAAGCCGTCAATATATTGACTGGCAGCAACATGCGCCAAGGCATAGATGAATATTTATGTGATAGAGTTGTGTATCCTGACATTTTACAGTCACGTACGAATTATCAAGTCATTTCGTTCGGAGGCTGGGTATGTTTGCTAGTATATATAAAGACTGTAATCCCGGACAGAGACCGTAAACCCGGCCAGGCAACACTCGATATTTTACATAGCCGTCCATTAAACACAAGCCAGCGGTGACAAGAATGGACTAGTTAAAAACAAGGAAAACAAGAAATACGTAGGGATTGTTTTAACAGCATGACACTAATTAGTATTAATCCACGAGCAAGTACCATCTTCATCTTTACAAAATATATTATGGTTAATTGCTAGAGTATTAGGTCTAACTCTGTAATATATTTTAATATATTTAAAAACTTTCTTCCACGAAAGATGGACAAGGCCTTCAAAGCCCGTGGCCAGGGGGGTTCACGGAGTGTACAAGAACCACCCGTTTTTTCAACCCCCTTTTTCAAAAATGTAAACACCCTTCTACAAAATTTGACCACCCCTATTTCACTAATGTTAAACCATCTTCTCAGTAGCGTGAACCCACCATTTAAAAAAACCCTCCCAATAAATGAGTAGCCCAATCACCTTCTCAGAAACGTAAACCCTCTGAAAAGCGTGGACCTCCTCTCAATATATATATATATATATATCAACCAGTCACCTTCTCAAAAGTGTGAACCCCCCGCTCAATAGATACATTACCCAATCACCTTCTCAACAGCGTAAACACCTCTATCAATAAATACATTATCCAGACACCTTCTCAAAAGCGTGAACCCCCCTCTCAATAGATACATTACCCAGTCACCTTCGTAAAACCGTGAACCCCCTCTCAATAAACACATTACCCAGTCACCTTCTCAAAAGCGTGAACCCTCCTCTCAGTAAATGCATTACCCAGTAACCGTCTCAAAAGCGTGATCGGTGTTATCCGTTCGCCTTCTCAAGAGTGT
The DNA here is from genome assembly GCA_033239005.1 of Lamellibrachia satsuma. Taxonomy (NCBI): domain Eukaryota; kingdom Metazoa; phylum Annelida; class Polychaeta; order Sabellida; family Siboglinidae; genus Lamellibrachia; species Lamellibrachia satsuma. Next base: position 5,213,733 of record BSQZ01000021.1, on the reverse strand, counting down.
GACCCCCCATAAACGTGTTACCCAGTCCCTTCTCAAAAGCATGAACTCCCTCTTAATAAATGTGTTACCCAGGTATCATCCAAAAACAGTGAACCCCAAATAAATATGTTACCCTGTCATATTACGTCTGATCAGTTGGTAACAATCAGGGAGCATTAGACAATGGCTAAATGAAGATCTGTAGTCTTATAACATCATGGCTTCAGAACATATCTGCTCAATGGAACTATGCAGAGTTTAGTAAGCCTTTTACTTTCTTTCTTTTAATAACATGTTATATGGCCTCCACACATTCATAATACACACCAAGTTGAACAGGTATGGGTATGCAGCAAGACACGAAACTACGTTTTTTTTATTTTGCACTCGCGCCTTGCCCCCTGCAAACCCGTCCTGGGTGTCCAACTCCTGAATATGTCCGTGTGTGTTACCCCTGGCTTTCCTCCGTCATGCTCTCCGCTCATACACTCGAGCAGGTCATCCTGCCGAAGAAATGATATGGCGATGATACGGCGTCGTCTCGCACAATATAGGCCTGTCACTCTTGTAATATTATACAGCGTTAAATTCGAAACTCCTGGGTATTATGATTGATTCAAAGCTAAAATGGAATAAGAGCACTGAGAGCACGATGAAAACAGTAAATTCAAGGATAACTGTATCAGAGAGCTCAAGAAGTTTGGAGTCAGTGCGGATCTTCTTCTGATGTTTTGTAATGCAGTCATTTCCAGTACTATCTCTTTTGGGGCAGCCTGTTGGGGTGGGGATGATTCAAAACATTGTCAAAGGAGGCTGGATAAAGTCATACATAGAGCCAGTCGTATTGTTGACATACAGACAGACAACTTCCAGTCTTCGTATGGAGGGAAAGTGTTACATAAAGCTAGTCAAATCCTCCAAGACCCCTCACACCCCCTCCATGTCGAATTTTATTCACAGCTCAGTCAAAGAAGCATCAGATTTTACTCCCTAACATCAAGACAAACCGCTACAAGTATTCGTTTTTACAATCTGCCATTCTCAACAGCGTGAACTCTTAACGCTAAATTAGACATCAATCTGTGATTAAACAACCTGCGATTTATACTGTATATATGTGATGTGCCAACTATAGACCTAATATTCAAGGTTTTGTTTCTATCGTGTTGTACGTGTCGGTCAACACTGTAATTTCCTGGTCGGAAGAATAAAGTATTATTGTATTGTATTGTATTGTATTGTATTGTATTGTATTGTTCTGTGATATTTTGTTATTCGGGCGCTCACGTTTGAATAGTTTGCTGCAGTCAAGCCCCGCTCTATAATAGGTGCATGTGTCGTGCTGTGAAGTTGATATGATCATTACAGCTATGCGAAAGTCTGTAGTTACACATAATTGTAAGTGTATGATATTAACACGTCTGTTAGTAGCTCTACTTCCCCGTGTGTATGTCTCTAGCGATGTCGCACTGCTTTGTGGTTTGGTTCGTCATCAAGGTCAAGGCAGCTGGCTGACCGAATGTGTTAATCAACATACACAAGCTGATGTCATGTTTACTTTATGGTCAAGGTTGGACACGCACACATACAGGTGCGGCTTCTGGGTAGGGAACTCGGGTGTATAGACGGACAGGGCAGATACCGTGTTCAGCATAGACTACGCATCAGAGTGGATTGCGGTATTAACCAGTGTGTGCGTATTCCATACAGTGTTGTCAACACTATGCAGCTAAACTAGAGTGTCCTATCCACCTGGGCCGATTTTATTCGAACTTTGGGCTTGGTCACAGGAGCAGTCTGACGGAAGTCGAAGTTGACACCAACCCGTATTAGGGCTGCGTTCCGTTTTTTTTTCTCTCATGATTTACTCCCCTCTCTCGAGAATGCACACATTGCAGTGGGTTTGGAAACATTTAACATGTCTAACTTACATCGTACTAGATGTTTTGATTTTTCCACTCAGCTCAGTTATTGAATGAAAATAATGCAGACGAGGGATCACCAGTAAATATTATCTACTTAGATTTTCAGAAAGAGTTCGACATTTCACACAGCGACAAGGCACGTTCAATATATCAATTGATCTATGACTAGGCAAAATGGGTGTAGTCCTTAACTGGCCAGTAGACTTGGGAATATGTGTCATACAGTGACTTACAAAGTGAACTTTCGTGAACGACTAATAGATTATAGTTCAAGCAATAGGTATATTTTCTTTGTCAAGCCATTTTAGACACTTGAAAGTGTGACTCCTAATTGTATTCTTTAAATATGCTTGGGTCTCAATCGTGCAACATAAAAACAATAAATTCTGGGTCACCCCGATGTAATGTCGCGAGAATTTATTTGAACACAGACATCTCTAACTTGTCAAACAGTGACTGCTGGGGGAAGCTTATCCCATAATAAGGAAACATGTCCCGTTGTGGGACATCAACATGCCCGGCGTGTAGAGGGAAACAAACACCCCCCGCTTTTAAAATCAGATTATTGCAAACTGATGTCACTAAAACTGTGTGCTAATTTTACCTGAACTTTCGCAGAAATGGGAAATTTATCAATGGCAAATTATATCTCAACACTGCGCTGTTAGGCTCGTTAAATTGCACGACACACACACAGGGAGTAAATCGTTCGATGCGTAAGAATTACACAGGTGTGTGTTATATTTATGGGTCACCCTAATCAGGTGACATACATAGGGCACTACGTAACGAAGCAGGCAGAGCGTGACCGGTACTTTAATGGCGGCTTGTCTGTTATTACAGCTTAAGAAAGCTAAAAGCTTGACACAATCACTGGCTCTTAACACAGTGCTAAGTCGTCTTAGCTGTCCGCATTCCAGCAACTTTGGCTAAGTCTGTATAACAATAAGCCAGTGTTAGCGGCTATTTACCAGTGAATACTTGTCATTTGTAGATGTGTCGTTGCATACACCGCAGCCCCGTGACCTTAATCTCGTCAGTTGACAGGCAGACACTCTAACAGTAGTATACCCTACTGTTCAATCGGTGTAGTTTTTGCCCAAACAATAAATATATATAAATATGTACTTACTGAATCAGCTGGTGTTGACATTCATATCATATATGCAATGAATACCTAAGAAAGACAATACTTATAACCGATACAACGAAATCCGTAGCCTCACTTCCTGACCCTGTTGGGGTGATCGCTATTTCATATTTTTATCTTTTCAACTTTGACATGGCGGATTCGCATGACAGAACACCGTCACCGGAATGTCGTCGCGTGTACAATGCTATAACGGGAACGGGCCCAGCGCTGGTGGACGAATACGAACGAACCTTTCATCATCCCATGATTACACACCAAGAACCGCAAACTTGAAATGTGATGTTCATATTGTACCCCTCAAGATAATCATTTCTCCATATTAGCTTATATTTGACAAGGTATTCCACCATGTGATCTCTAATTAACCTTTCTACTAATTTGCCTACAACTGATGTGAAACTCCCTGTTTTGTAAGTTAATGACATACTCCTCGACCCCTCCTTGAATAACGTTGTAATGTTTGCTTCTTTCCATTCTGAAGGTACTGTTCACTCTTCTAGAGACAAGTTAAACACTTTTGCAAGTGGTGTTCTAATTTGATATAAATAACTGCCTTAATTGATCTGATTTAACCCGCTCAAATTTAGTAACTGTAACTGGAAGTGAGTTGATATCTTCTATGACAAAAACTGAGCTGAAATACTCATTCAGGACGTTTGTCTCTACTGTTGTTTTCTAGTGGTTTGATAGTATTTCGAACTTTCTGTATATTGACTGAACGTCCGAGTCGTCTCAGTTTTTTTTCCGGAAATTCAACCCAACATTACCCTTTCCACGAACAATCGAATTACCCTTTGTAATTATTACGTACAATTGTTCGCAACGCTACATCAACAGTTACGTACAATTATTGACATCATCATGAGTCGTTTCTTCGATTGTCCAAAGTTACATCATACAGGGGCAAGGCGTAGCTAGACAAGGCTGCATGTTTACCTCCGTAGGTCACTCATTACGGCCGGCCATGCCGTCGTCTGCTTGCGGTCGCAGTAGCCGTCGGAGCCGTGACGTCGAGTTTCGAGGTCGGGATGTCGGCCGCCTGTTAATGCTAGTGTGAATATTAAAAAAACTAGAATTGACAGATATCTGATGAGGGCGGGCTACACATAGATATGAAAATGGTTGGACTCTCGATAAGCCAATGGCTTCCCTGTCCACTTGCCATCTGGAACTTGTTGTTTGGGATGACAATCTTGTGAAATCTTGTTAAAAAACCTGTCCTTCCAAGGATCGTCGGACGTGTTTGCTGTCAGTATAACAAAAGTTGTTCGCGCTCGCCATGTATTTTGTGATACAAATTAATGTCATGTTTAAGTTTGAATGGCGCACTCGTCATTATAAAATCCAGTGACACTCCCCTGTCAATAGCCCACTATTTCAATCAACGCTCCCACTATATCACTCAACACGACCACTGTCTCGGTCAACACGACCACTCAACGCACCCATTAGCTCAGTCAATGGGCCCACTGTCTCAGTCAACGCGCTTACTGTACCAGTCAACGCGCCCACTGGCTAAGTCAACACGCCCACTGTCCCAATCAACGCGCTCACATTCCCAGTCAACGCGCCCACAGCCCACTATCTCAATCAACGCTCCCACTGTCCCAGGCAACGCGCCCATTGTTCCACTCAAAGCGCTCACTGTCTCAGTCAAACTCCCACTGTCTCAGTCAAGGCTCCCACTGTAAAAGACAAAGCGCCTAAAGGCTCAGTCAACACGCCCACTGTCATAGTCAACGCGCCCACTGTCCAAGTCACCCCACTCACTGGCTCAGTCAAAGAGCCCACTGTCTCAGTCAACACGCCCACTGTCCCAATCAAGGCGCCCACTGTCCCAATCAACGCACCCACTGGTTCAATCAACGCGCCCACTGTCCCAGTCAACGCGCCCACTGTCCCAGTCAACGCGCCCACTGTCCCAGTCAACGCGACCACTGTCCCAGACAACGCGCCAACAGCCCACTATTTCAATTAACGCTCCCACTATATCACTCAACACGACCACTGTCTCAGTCAACGCGCCACTATCACAGTCAACGCGCCCACTGTCTCAGTCAACGCTACCACTGGCTCAGCTCAGCCGACATTTGAAGCTGAAGAAAGTGTCACAGGTTTTAATAAAGTTAGGTAAAGTGTTCCACAGAGACGCCGAAGCCACTGCGAACGAGCCGTCCACAGCCTTGATACGAGTGCGCTTCACTTCCAAACTGTCACTGCTGGCTCAGCGCAGTGCTCTTGTCGGTTGATATGGGCGCACGATTTCACACAAATAGACTGGCGCTTCGTCGTACTGGTATTGGGATACTGAACAGTGATTACAGTGTAATTATTGCATTTAAGCATTATCATTTTAAAGTACATACATTTAGTGCATTGAATGCCTCTAGGTAAGAAACTCATTTAAATAATTGACTTGGTTTGTAAGAAAATTGTCGTTATAAAGTCTGGTAACTGGTTACTACAGGCAGTTCTGATTAATCATCAACAATTTATACTGTTATTTGAATATTAAACATTGTTTGCTGCGTAGTTATTGCAATTTAAGGGTAATTACGTTTAAATACAAACTTAATGTTGTCATTATATCAATCAAATAGTAAACTCATTAAAATAAAAAAAACAGGCTCTAGGCGTGCACTGCATCACCACCGGGGTGCCTGGTGAATCGCAGTGCGGTCATATATGTGTGTATCAACAAGCTCCTTGATTTCTTTACTCACTGTCCGGTACAGACCATCGTACACTTGTAACTCACAAGGTGCAAAGTTCACTGCATAAATTATTATCCAGTGGTTGCCCTTGCTGTTCCAGATTTTAACAAACTCCTCGGTCTGTACTGGAATCTGCCGACATTTCCCAATGCCGCGGTACATCAATCCATCAACGAAGCAGTAGCTACATATTGATACTGATGATATGATTCGTGTAGACATTTTGAAAGGCTTGTGATCAAACGATTTTTGTCTGAGAACTGGGTGAAAGGATCTAGTTATTGTGTATTGTGTGTGGTAACCCAAAAAATTCAACGTAAATAAACTATATTGCGAGGACACATTGGCAACTTGTCTAAGCCAATATACAAATGCGGATCCTTGAAACTTGTATTCACAACATTGGGATGTTGCCATGCTGAGTAACAGCTCCGAGGATTATATACCTCAGTGCCTTAAGAACAGAGATGTGTGTCGGTGAGGCAGCTGACCATGATTAACTCAGTGCCTTGAGACAATAGTTGTGTGTTTTGTTGATGAGGTGGCCGATCATGATTAATTCAGTGCCTAGATGAGAGACTTATTATGATTAACTCAGGAATCACTTCATATCATAAGTCATTCTTAATTTTATAATGTAATAAAAATAAACACGCACAATGTTCTTGCAGACTAATATATAGCAGAAATTAGTGTGAGACTCATATTTGTTAATTATAAACTTTCTTGCATAAGAATACACACACACACACACACACACACACACACACACACACACACACACACACACACACACACACACACACACACACACACACACACACACACACACACACACACACACACACACACACACACACACACACACACACACACACACACACACACACACACACACACACACACACACACACACACACACACACACACACACACACACATCACATTGTGTTTCCTCCACAGGTTGTTAACAGACGTGACTGAGAGGATCGACTCCCGGGATATGTTGGAGGGAAGCGGTCAGTTCCACTGGTGTCCGTCGCGAAAGCTGGACGACTGTCTCTTGGTGCGTATCAGGTGTCAATGAAAAGCAGTCGTCGCGACTATCTGTGAGAATCGTTGCTAATGATTTCGAGTGAGCACGCATCATTGCGGACTAATTTACAAGAATGATCGAGTTTCTGGCACAGATTTATAATCAAGATACTTGGGTAAATTGAGTTTAGTTACTAGTTATTCCACACAATCCCATAATTAATATATGTCATTAAGAAGTGCAAACACCAGAAGTATCAGTTTTTATTACACAGTTGTTCAATACGAGCCGTACAATACAGAGTTGAGATATTAAAACCGGCAATGAACGCTCGTGATACGTCATGACGTCATGACGTGGCCATCGCGTTCGAAATGGCGCGTGCGATGAGAAGTCACGCCGCCGTATTCCACTGGAGATGTTGCAGTTATATAATAATTAAAGTTATGATAACTATAAAATAGAAGCGTAACCCGGTGCGGGAAGAGTGGTGCTTTTTCCGTTATTGGATATAAGCCAAATATCCCTGACAAAATAAAATGTTTTGCAGGACGATATATCGGTCAGAGAACACAACTTCAGCAATCACGTGATCGTGATATTCCCTGCGAGAGAAGTCGCACACCCCCTAGAACTCGGGAACTTTGTGCTGCCGCTGCGCGCGAGCAGCTTGCGGTACAAAGAGTTGAAGGACATCGTCATCCTTGTCAGGGACGTAGAGTTCCTGCGGAAAACGTGGGAAGACATTTCAAACTTCCCCAACATCTACGTGTACGAGGTAGTTAAAACATAGGTTATGGTTTATTTCATAACAAATATGTTCCATTATCGTAAAAAAGACACGAGTCGATCTAACAACGCCGTATTTCCGGAAAACTATACATTTGTATGTTGAAGAAAAAAACCACATATATTGTGCTAGAAAAGCACTTTCTAAAAACACTGTGAAAAAAAATGTTCGTAAGTTGTTTTTCAGAGGGAGTTGTTGATATGTCGATGTTTTTGCTAATGCACTATCTAAGATTTGCTCGCCCGCGTTATCCTTTAGGATAATGTTATATTGGATATTACAACATGCATGGCACCTTCCATCAAACGAGTTTTCTTGATCCTTTGATGAATCCTCAGTTATTCTCGCGACAGCTGCGTCGCGCCATATATAATGTAAGAAAGCGTATTAATATTTGACCAGGGCAACACTTCGCGACGTGGAGATTTGCGGGCCGTGAATGTCAACCGTAGCGCCATGAGCGTGATTCTATCGAACCAAAGTCACATCTTGATATATGATAAGCACCACGTCGACAAGGACGCTGTGTTGGCCACCCTCAACATGAAATCCATATGTGGGCAGGCTCTGCACCGGCGAATCATGTTAACCTCAGGTAAGTAAACCTGCGTCAACTTCATGGAGCTCCAATGTTCATGCAACAGTTATTTGCTATCAGTCTGATGTAAATATAACTCACCAAGCAACACAAACGTTGGTTATTTAGATTCGTTATATATAACTGAGCTATGGGCGTTCTCTTCTAGATCTACGCACATCCATTATATAATGCCTTGTAACTCTGCATAACCACTCACAGCCGTAACACGTAGCAGGGAACGCGTACGACTGTTTGTTGGAGAACTGTTATCCACTTCACATGTAACAAGGACTAATGTTCCTTTATAGCGAGAGTCCACTGATAGTTAGGCTGTATCGAGTGGTAAGTCCCAACATGTTCCTTTATAGCGAGAGTCCACTGATAGTTAGGCTGTATCGAGTGGTAAGTCCCAACTGTTCCTTTATAGCGAGAGTCCACTGATAGTTAGGCTGTATCGAGTGGTAAGTCCCAACATGTTCCTTTATAGCGAGAGTCCACTGATAGTTAGGCTGTATCGAGTGGTAAGTCACAACCTGTTCCTTTATAGCGGGAGTCCACTGATAGTTAGGCTGTATCGAGTGGGAAGTCCCAACATGTTCCTTTATAGCGAGAGTCCACTGATAGTTAGGCTGTATCGAGTGGTAAGTCACAACATGTTCCTTTATAGCGAGAGTCCACTGATAGTTAGGCTGTATCGAGTGGTAAGTCACAACATGTTCCTTTATAGCGAGAGTCCACTGATAGTTAGGCTGTATCGAGTGGGAAGTCCCAACATGTTCCTTTATAGCGAGAGTCCACTGATAGTTAGGCTGTATCGAGTGGTAAGTCACAACATGTTCCTTTATAGCGAGAGTCCACTGATAGTTAGGCTGTATCGAGTGGTAAGTACTAGTTCCGTTCATCACACAGTTCGGTATGTATTAGTTCCGTTCATCACACAGCTCGGTATGTACTAGTATCGTTCACCACACAGTTCGGTATGTACTAGTTCCGTTCATCACACAGCTCGATATGTACTAGTTCCGTTCATCACACAGCTCGATATGTACTAGTTCCGTTCATCACACAGCTCGATATGTATTAGTTCCGTTCATCACACAGCTCGATATGTACTAGTTCCGTTCATCACACAGCTCGATATGTACTAGTTCCGTTCATCACACAGCTCGATATGTACTAGTTCCGTTCATCACACAGCTCGATATGTACTAGTTCCGTTCATCACACAGCTCGATATGTACTAGTTCCGTTCATCACACAGCTCGGTATGTACTAGTTCCGTTCATCATACAGCTCGATATGTATTAGTTCCGTTCATCACACAGCTCGATATGTACTAGTTCCGTTCATCACACAGTTCGGTATGTATTAGTTCCGTTCATCACACAGCTCGGTGTGTACTAGTACCGTTCACCACACAGTTCGGTATGTACTAGTTCCGTTCATCACACAGCTCGATATGTACTAGTTCCGTTCATCACACAGCGCGATATGTACTAGTTCCGTTCATCACACAGCTCGGTATGTATTAGTTCCGTTCATCACACAGCTCGGTATGTACTAGTTCCGTTGTCGGTTTTATTGCATAATCGTTCAGTTGGTTCCTTTCCATTCGGGCACGACCTGATGACAACTAGATAAAATCTTACGTGGCTGAAATCATTTCAGAAGAAAAAAAAGACAGTTATTGATACGTGGAACTATTTGGGCAGAATCCACTCATATAGTAGAAATGCCTATTTCCACAGTGGTGATCTTAGATTAATACGTACAAACAAATTAAACCTGTCACCGACTTTCTCCAGCAGCGAAAACTATGACCAGAACACTGACAATACAAAATGGGTCGACAACCATCCAACGCAAGGAGTGGAACACCTAGCAGATATACCGATATATATTTGCTTTATATTGACCTTCCGTTTTCTTGACCGATGTCTTGACACACTATATATCGGACAAAGCAAAAACCTGCAACGTGGAAGATGTTCTAACTTTGTCTGTGCATGTATTGGTCCAAGTATTATCTGACCAACAATCGAATTAAGCATAGTATCTTGATGATCAACTGATGCTCAACTCTTCCCTTGGAACACCTAGCAGATATACCGATATATATTTGCTTTATATTGACCTTCCGTTTTCTTGACCGATGTCTTGACACACTATATATCGGACAAAGCAAAAACCTGCAACGTGGAAGATGTTCTAACTTTGTCTGTGCATGTATTGGTCCAAGTATTATCTGACCAACAATCGAATTAAGCATAGTATCTTGATGATCAACTGATGCTCAACTCTTCCCTTGGAACACCTAGCAGATATACCGATATATATTTGCTTTATATTGAACTTCCGTTTTCTTGACCGATGTCTTGACACACTATATATCGGACAAAGCAAAACACCTGCAATGTGGAAGATGTTTTAACTTTGTCCGTGCATGTGTTGGTCCAAGTATTATCTGACCAACAATCGAATTAAGCATAGTATCTTGATGGTCAACTGATGCTCAACTCTTCCCTTCCGGATATAGATTAGGCAAATGTATCCATACAAATATAGGGTGAAGCCGGGGCTAGTCCCCCCGGGGCTAGTCCGCCCCCCCCCCGGGGCTAGTCCGCCCCCCAGGGGCAAGTCCGCCAACCGGTTTTTATTTCGTGCCTTTGCAGAATTTAGTAATTTAGGTTATACGACTATGTCACATGATCATCAAAATACCTGCAACGGGAAACTGGCGTCCACGAGTTGCTGGCTGGAAAGTAGTGAGCAAGAAAACTGATTTTGGTGACTGAAAGTAACATTTTTAAAGTTTTGTTTCGATCAAATTCCAGTACTTATAAGTGGCATTGGTTAAACATTCAGAGTGCTGAGTAAAGTCCTAATGTCAGAGCTATTATTTTGATCTGATGTGGTTGCTCTATCCAGTATGAGTGATATTTAGTTCCCCCCCACCAAATGTCTCTGTGTTGGGGCACGTCCGTCTATGTGCCACGGGACAAGTTCGACCCTAGGATATCTGATGTAAAATGCTCAGATTCACTTGTGAACATAAACCCACTAACGCGCACTCTTATAAAGACTTCAAATTGTCCATGTTAGTGTTTTTTTCTAGTAAAAAGTGATGAAACCACATTTTCATTTCACCATTTTCTAGCTGATGCAGTGCCAAACCTTGTTTTCTGTTTGTCTGGTTTATTTCATAGATAAAACATAATTTGTAAAGATTTTAAGTTTCTAACACAATGTCTGTCACAAACATGACGTTTGTTTGACATAAAAATAAAACTGCACAGTGCTTGTGTGTTTACTGCTTAAAGTTCGTGTGGGGCGAACTTGCGGGGCAAGTCTACCCGTGCTTGGGTTGGTCTACTAAGTGTCACATTTGGATATGTCTTTTAACAGTTTTGCCATATGTTGATAGCACAAATGTGGGCAATATTTGCGGTCAATTTAAGGTCGGAACTGATCCTCTAGCTGTGCAAATACAGTCTCCAGATCTATTCGAGTGTCCAAGGGGGCGGATTAGTCCCAGTCCCCCTATCCAACATAAGGAAGATGTTTTGTCCACTTGCCACCTGGACATTTGCCGTGGATGGCAATGTTGTTTAAATGCTGTTAACTAATCGTAAACGTGTGTGCTGCCAACGCAGAGATGCGATCGAACGTTGACTTCCTGGAGCACGATGACGACGACGCTCCCGACACGCCGTTCTACCGCACGATGACGTATGCTTCCGGTCGCGCATTCGCCGTCAGCATGCTCGACAGTCTCATGAGTTGCGTAAGTTCGGCGCAGCCGCAGTGTTGGTTTGCGCACCAAAACTAGACACAATAACCATGTGCATGTTTTCATAAAACTAGACACAATAACCATGTGCATGTTTTCATAAAACTAGACACAATAACCATGTGCATGTTTTCATAAAACTTCAATGACTTTCACATTTGAAGAAAACATAACAAAGCCACTTTTTTGGGGGAAAAACCAAAAAAACATTAAATATCAAACTGTATCGGGAATATCCCGGTGATGTCTATGCAGAAATTGTTTGCTGACATCAGTGGATGATAGCACGATAATGTATTGTGCACAAGTATAAAAAAAAATGGCAGGGCGGAGGGAGGGGCAGGGGCAGGGGCGGAGGCAGGGGCAGCGGCATGGGCAGGGGCGGAGGCAGGGGCAGCGGCATGGGCAAGGGAGGAGGAAGGGGCAGCGGCATGGGCAGGGGCGGAGGCAGGGGCAGCGGCATGGGCAGGGGCGGAGGCAGGGGCAGCGACATGTGCAGGGGCGGAGGCAGGGGCAGCGGCATGGGCATGGGCGGAGGCAGGGACAGCGGCATGGGCTTGGGCGGAGGAAGGGGCAGCGGCATGGGCAGGGGCGGAGGCAGGGGCAGCGGCATGGGCAGGGGCGGAGGCAGGGGCAGCCGCATGGGCAGGGGCGGAGGGAGGGACAGCGGCAGTATGCCATGAAATCGTTGTTAAAGTTAATTCGGCAACTTGCAGGTGTACATCAATTCGGACCTGCTGACGATGATGCGGATGTTGACGACAGGCGCCTCGGAGGTCGAGTACGAGCAGATCCTCGCCGATGGTCTCGGCTTAATTCGGCAGCAGTCGTTGGTGGATGTGTCTGCCGCCAGGAACCGATGCCGCGTGGCGCAGCTAGACCTCGGGGACGAACGATTCGCACAGCTCGAAGTGGGTAAAATAATAAAAATAATAACTATGATTGTTAGTATTATTATCATAACACTTTTATAACGCCTACATTCCCGGGGATCTGAGCTCAGGGTTGCAACGAGAGAATCGTTAGACTTAATAATCGTGAACAGGGATGTACGGACGCCATCAACAGAGCGAAGGGCCGTCGATGCATTAAGGTGGAACTGCAATTTCAAAATATATTACTTGAGTTTTTTGTGGAAGGTGGCTATATTTTAAGAATTTTTTTTTAGACATCTCAGTTTATGCCACCACAAAAAAGGCACAACAATTACTCTAAATAGCAGCCAACCAGATGTTTGTAATGTATAATTAGCATATGTACACAACATAGAATTTGTTAATTTACTTCTAGTTTTATTATATCCAATGGCCTGCTCGAAGATTTTGCACGTTACTGTGTGATGGTCTTAAATACAGTTTCGTCAATTGCTGGTTTTGTTTCCATCGATAATCCCTAAACCGATGTTAATTTGTATCCGCTAGATTATAAGTTACTGCCCTTCACGGGTCTAGTCATGCATTACGCATCACAAGAAGATTTGACCCATATCTCAATCATTTGCACAGTGACATCTACAACTCAACATCTAACCAGATCAAGTGAAGGTTCAACTGTGTTTAATTACAACGTCGTGAAAGATTTGACTGTTGTCAAATCTTAACAGGCGAATTATTCCAACAAATATTTCATTACACACCCACGTGATAGAGTGAAGAAACCATTCGGTTATTATATGTATAATGGAATGTTTTATAATATGAATGAGCAGTTGTTCAAATTAAGAATGATTAGTTTACCCTTATTGGCTGCAGTTGTCTTTTTTAAACCATTTAATACGCAGACTGACCTTTGGTTCCTTGGTTCATTGGTTCGCTATTCTATTAATAATTTTGGACTTATATGCTACATTGTTTGGTTAATTCGATATGGTCGCACGAAGCCACATGAAACCTGTCTCAGTGACAATGCTTGGTGTTTGCAGCACAACAACCGCTACGGAAGGCTGTTCGTGCAGGCGCTCAACCGATACGGCATTCTGTGTCTGGGACTGTACCGGGTGATGGAGCTTTCTGAGGACTCTAGGCGTCCGTCGAGACGTTACGTCATGACACACCCGCCACCGTCTGTCAACCTGTTGCCAAGCGACAAGGTAACGAACTGTGTGACGTCTTTACGTTAAAATTGTACTAGTTACACGGTAGACATGGTAACGATCTGTTTAGCGTCTTGTACGTTAACGCTATGCTAGGTACACGGTAGACAAGGTAAATCAGATGTAACGACTTACGGCCTAGGCTAGTTGAAACACGGTATTTGTTAAAACATTGAATGCAATTCTGAAACAAATGAATAGAAATCTTCGCTCGCCCCTTCTTGTGGATAGTGTCTACATTACACATTAGCTTTGTTTGCATGGCACGTACAAAAATACAAAGCAGAAACTACACCGCTCTGCTTTTTTTTGAGGATTGAATTAACAATACTCGGCCTGCCCGTGAAGAATGTATTTCTATTGATAATAATCCCGAGTTCATATTTAACCTTAATTAGAAAAAAGTTATATAAATCAAACGATATGTTGATATCACACATGTGTAGATCAACACAACTAGACTGCAATACTTACAAACAGTACATGCACATTCGCCTAGTAGCTGTGTATATGGCATATATATATATATATATATATATATATATATATATATATATATATATATATATATATATATATATATATATATATATATATACGTTAGCACGAGTGTCAACATATTTCTGTTTTTATTAAACGTTTGTACGACTGACGCCGGTCCTCTTCAAGAACCCCAGCCTATTTGATAGATGCGCTGGATCTATAACGTACTTTGTAGATAGATGCCCTGGACCTCTGGCCTACTTGGTAGATGCTTGATGATTTTCAGCGTAGAGTACTTGGTAGTTGATGGTGCTGTTTATTACGACCATTTCCACAAGGAGGCGCCACGGTCGTTCAGTTGTTCAGGTTGGATCCGCCGCCCGCAGTACTCATGACAGGTTAACACGTTTGTTTCCCCGGAACCGACCGGCTGTGTGTTTGATGTGTTCATGGCACTAATACTAATGGTGACTTAAAACGTTCTAATCCGTGACTAAAACCGTTTATTTCATGGATTCGTCTTATAGATGTACAACACAAACAAAGTTGGCTGTCTGAAGTGTTCGTCCGTTTCCACGACTGAACACGTCTGTTTCAGGTGTTCGTCTTAGAGCCGTACCACCTGGAGCAGACCTCGAGCAGCATGGCCGGCTCCTGCGTGGCGTCTTCCACGGCGTCTCCAGTGTTGTCGCACAAGAGCAGCCGGCGCTGTAAGAGTCGCGACGATCGACCGCCGCGCTACACCGAGTGCAGCGGCCTCACGGGCCGGGCTGGATGCGTTGCCGACAGGAATTGGCTTGGGCGAAGCAAGAAATCGACGAAAACACTCGCATCGTGCGCGCGTGTTTCAGAATGCAGTCAAACTACACATGTCTGAAGCGATAGTGTCACTACTGTGACGTCACATTTAGATAATTGGAACATGCCTTTAATGTATGTATGGTTTATTTCGGTATAATCGCACGAGAACAGCACTGAATAATATGATAAGCACACTTACGAAATACGTGGTAGCAAATGCGTACAACGCGAAACACTTTATTACAGAGTATTTAAAAAATAGCTTACAACTATTTACAACTGGAACTGTATATCGATTATGGACTACTTACCTGTTTTTGTTTAGGTGCCCTGCCGAGCTTCGGTCTCTCGAGGATTTTAGCGCAATAGAAGTATTTTATATATTATTATTATAAGGAAACATTCCAATACGTTCCAGCCACTCTTTACAAGAACAAGAACAATAATGTTTATTTGACCCCAAATTAAATTATACAGTGTGCAGTTTATAAGTATATTGCTGTATTTTATATTCATATATTGTATATATACTTAAACTATAATTAACCTAATCTCATAATAAAAATAAAAAAAATAAAAAGGTGTCAGTGTCTCCTATTAAGAAAAATAAGTCGCTGTCATAGGAGCCACTCATTATATCAAATAATATTTGGCTTCTCTTCATATATATATATATATATATATATATATATATATATATATATATATATATATATATATATATATATATATATATATATATATATAAACCACTCATTATATCAAATAATATTTGGCTTCTTCTTCATATATATATATATATATATATATATATATATATATATATATATATATATATATATATATATATATATATATATATGAAGAGAAGCCAAATATTATTTGATATAATGAGTAACTTACAAAGAGATAGCTACCGTATTAAAAAATATATATTGAAATAAAGAATTTATATATATATATATATATATATATATATATATATATATATATATATATATATATATATATATATATATATATATATATATATATATATATATATATATATATATATATATATATATATATATATATTCTTTATTTCAATATATATATTTTTTTAATTATTAAAATATATATTTGTACGTGTAACTGTTTCTAGAATGTATGTAGCGGTGTGTTTGTTTGTACTACATAGATAGATAATTGAATGTAGATCCCTAAATATGTGTATGTATGAAATACCTATGTATCTATGCCTATATGTGTATTTTATAACTTTTGCAGGTTTTTCTGACATATATAACAATTTCGTATTGTACATATGTTTTCATATTTTTGTAAGAGATTTTTTAACTAGTACACAAAACCACGTAAACTGTGAGTGAATATTTTTTCTATAACTAATTCTGGAGTATCATTTATAACGTGTGGGAAGTTGTTTTTAAAACTTTTTTGCAAATTCATGTCTTGCCCTGATGTATGTATATTTGTAACGTTGCGAGTATTATGACTGTGTATATTGTTATTTTGTTTCTAGAGTTAGTATATGTTTTAATCATTTAATATACCAGTCATCTTAGAACATTTATTTGATTTTTTTCTATGTGTTTTTTTCCAGTTTAGATTTGTGTCCAGAGTTAATAATAGGAAATTAAATTCATTCACTCGTTCAATGTTGATGTTTTCTATTTTAAGAAAAAGAGTTAGCGTATCTTTTTTGGTACATGAAAAATCATATTTGTCTTTATTTAATGACAATTTATTAATATTTAGCCATTAAATAATTTTACGTAGTTCATCGTTTATTAAAGATTGTGTACTTTTATTTTAATTTTTTTTGCAATCACTAAAATGTTTTAATGTGCTGGAGAGTGTTGTATAATCAGCATACATAAGGACGCTAAACATATTACTGACTTGCGGGAAATAATTTATGTAAATAGTAAACCATGCAGTGTTTGTTACAATTTATACACCAACAGCTCCAAGTAAGCCAAGTCCAAATCAATGAATTATTGATGTCCGTTTATTTACGTATTTACTGAAATATAAAATACAGGTATACATGAACAACATAATCATTGTTTACTCTCCAGCTTTCACTGCCTTATAGAAAGAAAACAGATTGGGGTGTTAACGAGTCTTTCCTTTGTCTCAAGAGATATTATTATGTCTTGCTGGATCTTTGTTAGGCCGCTCATCGCAGATCTTCCTATTCGTCTTGTGAAGTACGCGCTGCTGCCACACAATCTTTCGTTAATAATTTGTAACGTCAATAACTGGGGACACAAGTGATTCTCGTTTCGAGGCGATAGTTAACGAGATAATGCACTTCCGACCCTCAAGTTGTGCACATCACAACACGCTAAATGTCATTATGAAGCAAACCATTGGTGTTAGTATTAGTACATTTTAATGCTAGTTGTTTTAATAAACGAGAAACGTAAATGTTTTATTGCTTGTTCTGTTTCAATTCCAACTGTGTTTACGTGTGACATGCGATTGCGGGCGGCGTGGCGTTATGTACCGGAAGTGAGCATTTACGGTCAAATTTGCATAAAACCGACCTGGCGACAAACGAGACTAGCGTGTCCTATTATGACAACAGTGCGGTTAAGGAGATGTGAATTTAGCTCAGCTGAGTTGCCAATAAAATTGTCGTTTATCTTTAGGTGCTTCTCTTTGGCTTCGGTACCGTAGCTAGCGTTGGTCAAAGGGATCACGAGGGTATCGTTCAGGTAGACGTAGACTTGACTGAACGACGAATGCATCCAGTTATTCACCGGACCTACCTGATTGTTCGGATCGAGGACCACTCCGTTTCCTTTGGTTACCTTCAATCGTACGAACAGGTAAGTATTGGCCAGATCCAGGTACCAAGAATTCAATGGGACCACCCGAATCGAGGGAGGCCATCGGTTGATGTTCCACCCATTGTCCGGCGTCGATGCTGGTCTGAGTCGGAGGCAAGACGAAGAGATCCAGTTCGTTCTTGACCCACTCGCAAGATTGTCTATGCACGAAAGCCATCTTCGAACACGTCACCTGTCGGACCTCTACGGCGACGTCTTTTCGCTGTACTGACCCATCGCGTCGCTACCACGCGTTTTATACGTTTCCGTAGTCGCACACACAGGTTCAATATAACGAGCATCAAGTCCTTACCGGTGTCCGTGGCGGGTCTTTTGGCCGCTACTTTAATGTTCTGACCGGACATGACGTCGTCGGCGATGTGCATGCCGATCTTCAACGCCCGCTTTCCCAAAGCCACGGCTCCTCTTGATGAGCGGCATGGTGCTTCGACGACGACGAAAGTGAAGCGTCACCGTCATCTTACCGCGTTTGAATGGTACGGAGCGTCCGGTGTCGTCTCTTATATCGATCTCGATCTTTCCGAACTCCTTGCACAACAAGGGCAAGGATTGGACGTCATCGAAATGTCTCGACACCGTACGGCCGTGTTCGCCCTGTATCGGAACGATACGAACGTAGAGTGAATCGAACCCTTGCGTCATTTACACCACGGAGTCGGCAAGCTTGTACAAGCATAATAAATATTGTTAGCAATATGGAAATAAATCTATAGAAAACAAAGTTAAATTTCATTAATATTTTCCATTACATTTCTACACAATTATATACACCCTTTACGATTTACGTGTTTGCAAGATAACCACGAAGAAATAAGTGTTTAAGTCTTTTTGGAGTATTTGAACTGTAGCTGCACTTGTTATATTTTCGTCGTAGGAGTTCCACAATTTAACACCATATAGAGATTTAACAATATTTAACAAGATTGCCATTTCGAACAATAAGTTCCAGATGGCAAGTGGACAAGGACGCCATTGGCTTATCGAGAGTCCAACAATTTTCTCATTTATGTGTAGCCCGCCCTTATCAGATATCTGTCAATTCTATTTTTAAACATATTCACACTACTAGCATTAACACAATCATTTGGCAGTTTGTTCCATTTATTTATCACCCTCTGTGAGAAAGAGTACTTTCTCATGTCCAACCTACACTGCTCCTTAACTAATGTTGCTTTGTGTCATCTGGTTCTACTGCCGTCTTTA
The DNA here is from genome assembly GCA_033239005.1 of Lamellibrachia satsuma. Taxonomy (NCBI): domain Eukaryota; kingdom Metazoa; phylum Annelida; class Polychaeta; order Sabellida; family Siboglinidae; genus Lamellibrachia; species Lamellibrachia satsuma. The sequence continues at coordinate 5,194,329 of BSQZ01000021.1, read as the reverse complement.
AGTTTGAAGAACATATTCCTATCAACATCCTCATAACCGTTCACTATTTTAAACACTTCTATTTGGTCTCCTCTTAGTCTCCTGGTTTCTGGTGTTGTCAAACCACATTGTAATAAGCGACTTTCGCAATTCTGGAATCATTTTAGTTGCTCTTCGTTGTATTCTTTCTAGCTTGTTTATGTATTTTTACGATATGGCCTCCATGCTTGAATACAATATCCAAATGTGGTATAACTATTGCTTTGTACAGGGGTACAATTAGATATTTCTCCTTATACGTAATAGTTCTCCTAATTAGCCCTAGAATTTTATTTCCTTTCGAAGCAGCAATCCCACATTGCTCAGAAACTTTCATGTCAGCACTAAATGTTACTCCTAAATCCTTTTTTGTGTGGTTCTACCTAGTACAGCATCCACCATTTTATATTCCTCGTCCATATTTCCATGTCCTATGTGTATACATTTACACTTCCCAAAATTGAATAACATTTGCCATTTTTCTGACCATTTAACTAATTTTTCTAGATCATCCTGTAAACTGTGTTTATCTGTATCATTAGTAACCTGTCTGAATAATTTTGTGTCATCTGCAAATTTTAGTACTTTGCTAGATATGTCATCCTCCAAATCATTTATATATATATATATATATATATATATATATATATATATATTAAAAACAGAATAGGGCCTAATACTGATCCCTGTGGTACCCCACTCAAAACAGATTTCCAGTTTGAAATCTCACCATCTACTATTACTCTCTGTCTTCTGTGTGTAAGCCACTTTTCCATCCAGTTGATTGCATCATTACCTACATCATGGGCTTTTAGTTTAAGTAACAATCTTTGATGTGGCACTTTATCGAAAGCTTTCTGAAAATCTTAGTAGGCAACATCCACTGGTGACCCGTCGTCGACCCACTTTGTAATTTCTTCCAAAAAACATAAGAGATTGGTTAGACATGACCTTGCTTTTAGGAATCCATGTTGAGATGTATTTATTAATTTATGTTTTACAAGGAATTCCACCATGTGGTCTCTAATTAATGTTTCGAGTAATTTACATACAACTGATGTTAAACTCATTGGTCTGTAATTTTCTGGTTTCTTCCTCGATCCCTTCTTAAATAGCGGTGTAATGTTTGCTTCTTTCCATTCTGAAGGAACTATTCCTTCTTCTAGTGACAAGTTATACAATTTTGCAAATGGTATACTAATTTGCTCAAGAATTTCGTTAAGCAGTTTTGGAGGTATCCCATCAACTCCAGGTGATTTATTATCTTTCATCTTCTGGATTTTCTTTGCTATCATTTCAGGAGTTACAAATAACTGCCCTAAACGTTCTGATTTATTACCCTCAAATTTAGTCAATGGAACTGGAAGTGAGCTGATATCTTCTTCTGAGATACACACATAAATTTTAATGTTGTTCTAGCATATTTGTATTTTTTTTTTTTTACTTTGACGTGTCACATGCATTGAATCATATTTAGTAACAAAGAATTTTTGAAGGCTATGTGGCAACAACTTATTTTTAGCCTTTCGGGGCTATCGTAATAGCTGGCTTCGATGTGGGAGGTGTCGTGAGATGGACCGAGGAGAACGGCAAACAAGCAGTATTTCTCTCTAACGTTGTACCAGTCGTGTGGGTACGGGATCTCCACCAATCCGCATTTCTACTCACCGGACATACTTATACGTCAGGTCGCAACGTAACGTGTCAACGTATTGTCTACTCAATATCGCAGTCCACAGATAAGAGATGTCATGACCGGTCATCAGGTTATAAATGCTGACCACGATGATCGTGTACAAGACGAGAACTTGACACAAGAACTCGATTTCCTCCTTTTGACAATCGGTACCGAAGAGGTGCCAACGAGTGTTGGCAACGTCGTCGCTCTCCGTTATATCCTCCTCTATCCCCTCGTCTTCCTCGATGGTGGACACCGCTATCATCTCGGCCGTCATCGTCCGAATGACGAGTCGATGGGTGCACGACTACTCTTTATACCGAACGAGGGCCTTGGCGTGGATCCAGCAGTTCTACGGCGCCGGGTAGCCGTACGATTTCTCCAAGTCCTCCGTTCGCTTTCCTACCTTCCGCCGCTGCGGCATCAATTCGACGCGGTACAGTTAATCTTTCGGGACCGGTACCTTATGTAGTTCCGGTTCGTAGAAGGTCCCGTCCCGCATATGTTCGAGGTCGTCGGTCAACTGGTACACGGGAGGATCGGAGGGAGGATCGGAGGGAGGATCGGAGGGAGGATCGGAGGGAGGATCGGATGGAGGATCGGAGGGAGGATCGGAGGGAGGATCGGAGGGAGGATCGGAGGGAGGATCGGATGGAGGATCGGAGGGAGGATCGGAGGAGGATCGGAGGGAGGATCGGAGGGAGGATCGGAGGGAGGATCGGAGGGAGGATCGGAGGAGGATCGGAGGGAGGATCGGAGGGAGGATCGGATGGAGGATCGGAGGGAAGATCGGAGGGAGGATCGGATGGATGCGCAGCGCGAATCGTAAAGAGTTCTTCGCTCCAATTCGCCATGTACCCTTTCTCGAACCATCACTTCGCTGTGCTGTCTCCGATCGGAACTTCGGCACGTCCTTACCGTCATGACCGTAGAAGCGTTGCCACGTCGACCAACAGTCCTTTAAACGTCCTCACCAGCGACGACGCCGACTTGTTCTTCAGCAGAACACATCAGGTCCTTTACGAAAAGACGTCGAACACCGTCAGCAGAAATGTCATTCTGTCGTATTTTTTCAGATTCGACACGTCGACGATATCTTCCTGCCACTGCTGGTGTCGTCCTCCCACGACGACGTACCTTCTCACATATTTATGTTTATGACGACCAGGTTTCTCGTTCCTACATCGAACAACGACGTGCTCGGTAAGCCTTCCTCCGGTTGCCACTCTCCGTAATACCACGTGATCGATTCGGGCGGCGAGTCGATCAATGAGGACGCATGGCGTAACAGATGCGTCTTATTGCACCCCTCGGTCCGGCGACGACGCACGTGAAGGGGTGCGTCCATCGCGACGATTGCACGCCTTTACGATGGTCATTCATCTCGGTGCCTGAAGTAATTCTCCCGATGCTCCGGGGTCTCGAGGTCGTCGACGCACTCGCCGGCAAAACCAATGTAGGCGATACGTGGCGAGCAGGATATTATGGCCGCGATTTCTACCCACGAGCATGCGTCACTGGTGTTCTTGAACACGGGCTGCATCTCTGCGAAACGAGCGCGCAAATCGGACGTTGCACACTGTCAGACCAAACAGAGTACCGCCGCGTACGTCGATCAAGATATGCTGTGGTGTAAGCTACCGTTTCGCGCTACGACGGGGAAACGCGGCGTCGATACACCGTTTCACGACCGGATCTTTTTTCATGTTTTTAGGTAAGCGGTGTTCTTTCGCGTTTCGGTGAGAAGTTGGGTCATGGCTTTCCCGTTGGTGGTGTTCACCTCTTGTCGGGTGCACGTACAGCCGTGGAAATAATAACTTTGGAACTAATACACCGTCCGTCTTTCTTGGCACCACTCGTCGACCCGACGTTTGCCGATTCTTTTCTCCAAACCATTGACCTGTTGCCGATTAAAGAGCGCGACCCGTCCGGTTGGCTTCTCACGTCAATCATTCCTCGGCCATCTGTCTGTACAGCTGCGGCGACTCGGGAAGAAACTCGTTCTCTTCGCATAGACGCGTATACCATCTCGTCGGCATGTCTTGCATCACATACCACAGGTATAGAGCATTGGCGTCGTAACCGACGATCGATCGACACTGTTCAGCGGTCTCCGCGTGATCGCTATGACGTATCTTGCGACCCCTTTCTTATGGTATCTATAACAGATGAGTGATTGGCCCCGTCGATAGAATCGTTCACGAGATCATGCAGAACTTTCTTCTTCTCGTTGAAGAGTGTAAAGTACGTCTTTTCCGGAAAGTCGTAGAAGAGATAGAGAAAGGTGAGGCCGGACACGCTAATGCAGTCTTTGAACATGTCGATGCTCAGTCGCTTGTAGAAATCGAACTGTTTGTCGATGGCTTATAAAAAAAGCACCGCGTCTCTGTTGTTGTGCCAGATGAGGAAGTCGCGCATCGTAGTCATGCCGTTATCGCGCCACGCATCTAGACAGGTAAATCAGAGCGCTAGATAAGAGGGACTACGTGGTGGATTGCTTACCTTGGGCCAAAATAGAGGCTCTAACAGAGAGGGTGAAAAAGTCATGGGTCCGGGCAAGGGAGGATCTGTTTTAGTACACGTAGGGACTAACAACGTAGAGAGTGAAGGTACAACTGCCGTAGTTAGGAAATACAGGCAGTTAGTCAGAACAGTAAACCAGACGCAGGTTGAGCAGATAATTATGTCAGGGATTATACCAGTAATCCGTAGAATGGCAATTAACATGCTGGGCTTCATCAAAGTGAAACGGATGCAGCAGTGTTTGCGGATAAACTCTCAGCAGTAATCAACAGTGGAACGGGCAGCATAACAAACATTTTTGGTAGCAAACATTGTTAAAACTAGAACCGCATCGGGGTTACTTAGAAGTTCTTCAAACAGGACAGGAGGTCACTAGTACACACGGACCAGTAACAAAATGTCCGGAAAACATTTCTGAAGCGGATTATAAATGCATGTGTTTACAGGCATAGTAAATAAGAAAAAAAACGAATTAAACGCTTCGGTAGAAGATATTGACCAGCGCATAATTGGTATAACCGAATCATGGGCCAACAAAGACATCATATGTTGAATTAGGACTGAGAGGATACGTAATGTTTAGGAGAGATCGAATAGGAAGAAGGGGAGGGGAGTATTTTTATATATTAAAGAATATATTCAGACTTATGAAATAAAATTAGAAAGGGAAGCAGATTACGATGAAGGTGCAGTATAGTTTCAGGAAAGTCAACATTAACTATTGGATTAGTTTACCATAATCCAAGCATAAAAGGAGAGGATAACACAAAAATACAAAACGCTATAAAGGAAGTGAGTAAAGAGGAATGTATCACAATGGGACAGTCTAACCACGTACACATACAACGGAAATATCTACATGGTACAGGGGGTGAGGACCAACAGTTTCTATTTTTTATTCCGGATAGCTTCCTTACTCAATACGTGCTAGAACCAACAAGGGGAGAGAACGTATTATATATAGTTTTGTCTTCACAAAACGAATTAGTGGACAATGTCAAAATACATGAACCATTGGGTAACAGTGATCATCATCAAATAAGTTTTGACATCAACATAAAATCAGAACGTAAAAATAAAAAAACATACAGGAGAAAGTTCCACAAAGGTAAATATAGAGATATGGGAAATTACTTAGCAAATCTAGATTGGAATAACATGCTGAGGAATAAGACCGCAACTGAATGTTTGAACATTCTAAGATATGAAATTGAGAGTATCATTGATAAATTTATTCCCTTGAAAAACAAGGAAAACGGTCTAGAAAGAAACAATTATCAAAAGAAGCTATTAGAAAAATAGTGTACAAGCAAGCTATGTGGAGGGTTCATAGGCGTAGCAGAAAGGATGAAGACTACACAAATTATAAAGCTGCACTTAATGCAGCTACCATTTAAATTAGACAGTCTAAAAGAAGCAGCAATGAACAAAAACGTGCGTGTGAAATAAAAAAAGTGACAGCAAAATTTGTTTATGGGTATGTCAGGAGTGAACAAAACGTACGTGATAAGGTCGGACCTCTATAAGATAATGCTGGAAATGCAATAACACAAGGTTTTTAATGGAGAAACACCTAAATGGTTACTTCAGTTCAGTGTTTACCAGAGAGGATATTAGTTCATTGCCAGTTCCACATTTCAGGACGATATATCGGACTATTCAGGGCAGTTAGTTGTAACTCCAGAAATGGTAACTAAGAAAATAATGGCAATGAAGAATAATAAGTCACCGGGAGTGGATGGAATTCCTCCAAAACTACTAATGGAAACAGTAGAACAAATTAGCATACCACTTGCAAGAGTGTTCAAGTTGTCATTAAAACAGGGAGTGGTTCCTTTTGAATAGAAAGAAGCAAACATCTTACCATTATTTAAAAAGGGTTCGAGAAATAAGTAAGAGAATTACAGACCAGTGAATTTGACACCAGTAATTTGTAAATTATTAGAAAGATTAATTAAAAACCACATGGTAGACTTCCTTGTTAGGCATGAATTACTTACATGCTTAGCAAATATTTTCTTTTTAATAAATCACGTGGATAGATGAGGGGTCATAAGTAGATATTACCTACTTAGATTTTCAAAAAACGTTTGACAAAGTGCCATACTTAGATTTTCAAAAAACTTTTGACAAATTGCCACACCAAAGAATACTACTTAAATTAATTAAAGATATTGATAGTATCAGGGATGGCGGTCAACTGGATAGATCAGGCTGACTAACAGAAAAGAGCGTGTTGTAGTAGATGGAGAGATGAGTATTATGACCTTTATTATTCTTAATAAATACCAATGACTTGGACAATACCATAACAAGCAACGCACTGGAATTTGAGGATGACACAAAGGTGGTTAGAAAGATTAACAATGATGGTGATAAACAACATTTACAAAACAATCTACACAAATTAGTTAAATGATCTGAAAAATGGCATATGTTATTCAATTTTGGGAAATGTAGATGGCTACACACAGGACACGGAAACTTGGATGTAAACTTTAATATGGGAAATACTGTTCTAGGTACTTTTGTATTAGAAAAGGATTCTGGAGTGATTTAAAGTGCTAATATGAAAGTGTCAGAGCAGTGTGGTATTAATGCTTCAAGGGGTAATCAAAATCTGGGTTTGATCAGGAGAAATGTAACATAGAAATGACAAAAGGTAATTGTACCTCTGCATGAAGCAATAGTTAGACTAGAATACTGTATACAAGCGTGGAGACTATTCCGTAAGAAGGATATAGATACGCTTGAACGAATACAGAGGAGAGCAACTAAAATTATTTCAAAACTGAGAGTCCTTGGTTATGAGAAGTACCTAAAAGAATGTATTTAACAATCCTGGAGACAAGAATGTTAAGAGGAGATCAGATTGAAGAAATAGAGCACATGAGGTAGTATTAGTAAAGGATCAGTGTAGATTGGATAGCAGGAAGTACTCGTTCTCACAAAGGACATTTAATGAATGAAACAACTTATCTACAGATTGTGTAACTGCTAGCAGAGTTATTATGTTTAAAAGCAAGGTTGACGTATATCTCATGAGGGCGGGTTACACATAGATGAACAATGACTTTCGATAAGCCAATGGCTTCCTTGTCCACTTGCCATCTGGGCCTTTGGCTAGGATGGCAATCTTGTTAAATCTTGCCTAATCCTCGTCGGAAATACCGTAGTTTTTCATTTGACTGTAGAAGGCCTTTTTCGGAGGAAGGACGGTGTCATCTAGCTTCTCTAAAGAGTCCATATGGGAAATTATATTTTGTGACCTCGCATCTGTACGCTTTCATACACTTATCGTAGCTGAACCCCGGAGCGAGGTAATGCATCATGTCCAGGAAGTTGAGTCGCATGAATGGGTTCTGTCTTTTCATCATGAAAGACGAGGCGATACCGTCTCCGCCTTCGCCAAGTAGTAGGGGGGTTATCAGAAATTGAAACCAAGAACAAGCGAGAAATAACGTGGCGGCAATTTTGAAATATAAAAGTAATTTTACTTTGTCATAATAAAATTTCCTGTCACCAAATATGTAGGCCTTGCCACCAAAATCAATATTATGTAAGTTTTAGAAGCCAGTGTAATGATGTAGAGTCCAGCAAATGGTGATTTGACAGTCTTTTTATTATTTTCAAGATGGCTGCCAAGATAGTGTGAAAAAAAAATGCCACAGATTGATTTCTGTTACAGGAGTATAATATCTACATGAAAAATAATGTATATCTAATATATCAAATTTCTTTACCCCCAATGAAGCTACATGGTGACTCAGACTATAGGGGGTCAGACTTTGGTGCCCAAATAAAATTAGCAAATTAGCCGATTTAATGTTTGCAATACAATATATTGCAAACATTATCGTTTTTAATTTGCAGTGCAGCATTGCGATTATTACCAAAATTGTATTATTATTATTATCATTATTGTTATTATTATTCAATATTGCAATATATATATATATATATATATATATATATATATATATATATATATATATATATATATATATATATATATATATATACAATATATTGCAAACATTATCGTCTTTAATTTGCAGTGCAGCATTGCGATTATTTGCAATACTTTCAAAATCCTTATTACCAAAACTTTATTATTATTATCATTATTGTTATTATAATTCATTATTGCAATATATATATATATATATATATATATATATACAATATATTGCAAACATTATCGTCTTTAATTTGCAGTGCAGCATTGCGATTATTTGCAATACTTTCAAAATCCTTATTACCAAAACTTTATTATTATTATCATTATTGTTATTAGTATTCAATATTGCAATATATATACATATATATATATATATATATATATATATATATATATGTATATATATATATATATATATATATATATATATATATATATATATATATACTATCATAATATAGATTCAACGTATTACAAATACATTTGGGAAGATATTGCATTTTAAGTATGTTTGACTGTGAGATGCTACGGATTTGGAAATACGTAGATTTTGGTAGTAATTTTCCTGAAATACCAATAGGCGTAATAATACATTTACGAAATTTGTCAGGTTTTGTGGTTTTTACATTTGTGAAACAATTAAAAGAACAATACTCGTTCTGCACGTTGATACCATAGTGTCAATGGGTGTCGGAGTTTAAGAATATTTGATAGTTTAATTTTTCCACAATCACGCAACACGTTAACATGGCCATCGACATGAAATTCAACTGTGGTCTCACCAATGCGGCGTTCAGTTCGAAACAAAAGTATTCTAGCCCGGGTCACACCCATGAGTTAATGGCACCCGTGTCAGTACATAGGTACACAATAGGGGGTCGTATTCAACTTAACGTCAGATGTGACAAGATTAGGCACGTTTTCGCTGGAATAAATCGGCGTATCAGTTACTGCGTCTTCTGCCCTACGGCTATGCCTTAATTATACCTCACCCCTTGATTGGCAGTAAAAAAAACGAATTCTGAAACCCCTTTCCCACAAAAACGTTTCATCGTTTGTAAAATACACCTTTACGTCCTTTTTCTAACGCACATGCGTACTCATGCTTTGTCATAAATGACCCCCCTCGCCGCACCTCAACCACCCTCCCCCCCCCCCCGTAGTTGCAGGTAGTTGACGCAGCGGTGTGCTACACTATTGTAACATTGCACTTGACCGCGTAACATAGTTTCAAACAAAAACGAACGTTATTGTAGAAACGCTATCAGCAATTGTATGTAATTGATATTGAGAGATTTCTCGACAACAATTAGGAGTGTACCGAATGTGTAGCATCTACACATTAAATGTAAGTTGTGGCAATGGTGAAATGGTTAGTAGCGCCACTGGCGGGAAGTCTGAGCGGTATCATGACTCAGCATTTCGCGCACAAGTATACGTCACAGTCTGATGAAAGTCAGGGACTTTTCTTCAACAGTCAGCCCCAGCCACGTCAGCACGTTAATGATTATATAACATTATATATTTTGTTCAACGGCGGTGTGTGTTTAGAAAGTTGCCCAAACATGAGCAACGGCTTGATACACCAACCATACGCAGCGTATGAAACGTAACAAACTAAAACTTGCTAAACCGACAAACGGTGAGTAGTTTGGCTATGTGTTGCACAAAGTCTGAATATATTCAATACATCGTAGTACAAAATATGAAACTGACTTCAATACAGCGTTGTGTATCGTTTGTGGATAGTTCTTTTTACACCAATATGAAACAAAAGCGTATATGTTTGTTCATAGTTCTGGATTGTCAATAGGTGGCAGCACCTTACGACATATAACGCCAATTTGTAACACTCTGATCAGTTCGCGAAAATTGACACCACTACGATCATGTAGACAAGACCTATTTCGCAATCTGCGTTTTACGAATAGTTCAGGCGGAGATAATCTGGTTACGGAGTGTGAAGTGCAACGATATCGCAACAGGAAGTTAGCAAGCCAATTTTCTATACAAAGTTTGATTCCTGCGGAGTGTTTTCGAAGACCCTGCTTCACTGTATGAACAAAACGTCCACCAATGACATTTGATGCTGGATGATACCGAGCAACTCGCGTATGCTTGATGCCGTTCATATCAATGAATGTCTAAATTTCATGCGCCGTGAACTTATGTCCATTGTCAGACACAATCTCCTCCGGAAGACCATGATAGACAACCCCTGAGCACATCAATTGTACTGCCTGCAATAGTAGACCTCATTGGTATAACTTCCAACCACTTGGAATGGATGTCAACAACGATCAGAGAGTTCACACCAGCCTTTTTCGCAAAGTCAATGTGGATTCTCTGCCATATACGTGCGGGCTATGACCATGGGTGTAGTGGCGCCACAGCTGATTGGTTCCTCGCTGACTGATACATAGCACATTTCTGCACCGTACTCTCGATAGCAGCATCCATTCCAGGCCACCAGATATAGCTTCGTACAAACCTGTTGGTGTGTCCCTTCCTACGTGCCATTCATGCAAGTTAATCTAACATCACTTGGTCAGATGTGACATCATCTAGGAAACACGTGACATGATCCATGCCCTGCTGGATCTGATCTGGAAGTTAACTGGAGCACTGCATACCCCATTGCCCCTGAATACGGTTGCGATATATTCCGGTGTGGGTATTCACGGTCACATAGTTGTGACTCGGCATCCAGTTCCAACTGCTGGTATGCGTGCGATAGACCTAGTTTACTGAACATTTTACACCCGGCTAGTGATTGTCCACGTTGGTTATCAGGTACTGTTCCAGTTCAACATTCAGATTGGTGGTCACCTTGAAGCGGCCACATGTTCTCACTGATTTGTAAGATATCGACAAGACCACTATGTGAGCACTATGTGAGTATGTGTGCTCTACCTTCCTAATAATTTTCGTCTTATAATCTGGTAAGCTCCGCTCTCACCTTCTCTCGTATTGCGTATGGCACCGATCTTGCCTTGTGGAATCTCGGTTGTGTTTTCTCCTTCACATAGATATGCGCCTCGTAGCCTTTGATTTTACCAGTTCCATCCCGGAATACTTCGTTGTGCCTATCCAACACGGCCTTGACCGAGCTGCTCTCACTTGCCGTAGCAGCGAAGGCGTTGGTCCAGTTCAGCTTCAGTAACTTAAGCCAGTCTCTTCCAAGTAGAGGGGTTTGACGCCCTTGTTGACAAACCCTGACGACTGAGCTGTCTGACCATCATGTGTTACACCCAATATGTGACAATCCCAATGTTCGTGGTTGTAGGTACGTGGAATGTACGTAGAATTTTGTATACTGTTCGTTGTGCCAAATGTTACTGGTATAGCGACTCAGAGATAAGCGACTTTGTCGATCCTGTATCCATTTCCACATTCACGTACACGGGCTTTCAGTATTACAGTTGCACACTGTGTAAACCCCAATTTTCGGTTCTGCGCTCATCAATGTTAGCGGTTGTGTTCGCTGATGCGAGTGGTTCTCCTGGCTGCTATGACATTTTCTTGCCAGATGTCCCAATTTGTGCACTTGTTACACATATTCTTCTTGTAAGGAAAACGTTGTGTTTTATGGTGACTGCCACAACAACAACATTCGACTTTCTTGAAGGATTATTTTTCTCCATCCTGTTGAATCCTTCCTTCCACCATGCTTCGACGCAGAATTGACTGTGTGCACTGTGTAAATGGTGATGGACGTGGCTGTAGTGGGAGGGGTACGAAATGCTAATTCACTTTGATATGCCAGCTCCATGGCAACGGGTGTTTCACTGGCTACTTGAAACGTCAGTTTTTCACGATGAGCAATCTGCGCTGAAAATTCTCATCTCTGACTCTGAGACCACAAATCATAGTTTACGCTCAATTGTTTCAATGTGATGACACACTCCACAACAGACTCTCCCACTTTCTGTCCATGTTTATAATATTTAAATCGCTCACTGATCACCATTGTCTTAGACTTAGCCTTAGGCGGCTTAACAGCAATATGCACAACTCTGCATATGTATTTTCTTTCGGGTTCTTCAAGCGTAAGTATGTCTTTCTGAGATATACCATCGATATTATCACATCCGCTTTTTTATCCTCCACGACGCCAGTTAGCATTTTAGGTCAGCCCATTATTCCAGTCTTTCTACATAATTTTCGAAGTGTTCTGCGGTTTCGATAAACTCACCTTTATGTCCGATGTATGTAGGCATGATTCGTGTCACAAACTGCAGTAATTTGGTGGTCCTTACTACACACAGAAGACACCAGCACACAAGTCAAGAACCGAGCGGGAAACACACGTTTTAAAAAACCACTCGCACAATTGGTGTTGTATGGTACATTTATATAATGACACAGATGTGTGCGGGTAGTTCTGAGTGCAACCTCGAACAAAGTGTGCGGGTAGTTCTGAATGCAACCTCTAACAAAGTGTGCGGGTAGTTCTGAGTACAACCTCGAACAAAGTGTGCGGGTAGATTTTAGTACAACCTCAAACAAAGTGTGCGGGTAGTTCTGAGTACAACCTCGAACAAAGTGTGCGGGTAGTTCTGAGTACAACCTCAAACAAAGTGTGCGGGTAGTTCTGAGTGCAACTTCAAAAAAAGTGTGCGGGTAGTTCTGAGTACAACCTCGATCAAAGTGTGCGGGTAGTTCTGAGTGCAACTTCAAACAAAGTGTGCGGGTAGTTCTAAGTACAACCTCGAACAAAGTGTGCGGGTAGTTCTGAGTGCAACCTCGAACAAAATGTGCGGGTAGGTTGGAGTGCAACTTCAAACAAAGTGTGCGGGTAGTTCTGAGTGCAACTTCAAACAAAGTGTGCGGGTAGTTCTGAGTGCAACCTCGAACTGCGGGTATGTCTGAGTGCAGCTTCGTGTAAAGCATGTAAGGAGATATGAGTGCAGACAAATCTGGAATGTCACTTACTTGTATACAGATTCTGTGTTTGGTCGGATGATACTGGAACTTCAATTACCTACTTTCACTTACTTCCTCCTTGTGCTGTGTGTGCTTACTTTGGTTATGGTTCCAGGAAACTAGCGGGCCATATTTCTCAGTGGGAGGCAGCAAATACACACAATAATTTTCAATTTCTCTACTCACGACAGGGTTATCACAGTTTCTATAATGCATTTTAATGATATGGGTCCGTCGTCACAATTGACCGGTATAGAGGCCGCTGACCATTAGACGCTGACAATAACACCGATCACAATAGACCACGATAAACATAACTAATTATAACAGCGTAACGTCATTTGATTAATATTATTATGTTACCCTACGAATACCGATATAATATGACACTTTTTTCTTACAGTGACAACCAAAATTGTTTTATCTGTATTTCTTTCTTTCGTCAACGATCTGATGGCGTAAATAAATTAACATGCAACGTAATTTTAATTTATGTTCATTGCAGAACGCGTGTTTATTCCTGTGGTTGGTGGCGGCGGTCATTAACTGCAGCTACGATAAGTTAGAACTGTGAGTTGGAGGTCCGTGTTTATTGTGTCCGTGTGAATTGCATGTTTATGCCCCAGGACTGTGTTAGAAGGTGAACTTGAAATGCAGCTTTCGTAAATCAAAATGTATATTCGTGGAACCGCGTGAACTGTAACTTTGGTTGGTATGGTGAGCTGGAGTTGCTTGATCCCGGATATATATATATATATATATATATATATATATATATATATATATATATATATATATATATATATATATATATATATATATATATATATATATATATATATATATATATATATATATATATATATATATATAGGAAGGCAGAAGCAGCGATCAACTGAGACGAAGGAAACGACGACCTTCCACACGTCTACGATGACGTAATCCTAATAGGACGTCATTCTCATTCGTACTGCGGTAACCGTATAGATAAGATTGGCGAAAGTCTCTACAGATAAGTACAACTTTGGCATATGTAAACAAAAACAATGTACGATAATTAATTATCCTGTGAAACGTTCAACAGTTCAGGTAATATATTAATGTTGTGTGTGTAGTACGTCAATGACTTTAAACATGAAATAAGGCCACGTTGTACAAAATACTCTATGATTCTTTCACGTATCTTCTCCTTCTGCCGCAAGTAGCGTTTGTACTTATTAGCAATCGTGTCGGCTAAACGTCCAGTTTTCCGATCTCTCGATACTCATCGGTCCTTGCCGGATAAACCACCACGTTTACTATGAATCCTCCTGATTTAACGTGAATCCACTCATAAAATACGCATTGCGAGGGTTTTTAAAGACGCTGGTTAGAATACCAATCTGGCCACTTGTCCTAATCAAAGTACGCGAAAGGTAGCATGGGCTTTCCATTATCGTGATGCCCATTATTACTCAAAAAAATAATATTTCCAGTGTTGGGAGTGTAACAGAAATCAGTTGCTAAGATGTAATTATGTTGACGGTTTCAGTATTATGTAGATGCCGGACGGCAGTCTGTCAGAGAGCGTCAAGCAGGTCGATCCCTCCGCTTGGTCACCTCAAAGTTACCAGCAGAAATAGATATAAAGAACACAAAATAGCAAAAATGCGACACAGCGTGAATGTGTTTAATCACAACGCTGACAAATATATCTCGATAGGATCTCGCTAAGCCAATGGCTTCGTTGCCCACTTGCCATCTTGCAATTTTATTCTATCTTGTTACATAGACAGTAACGTTCGACAGCGAGTGTACAAATGGATCAGACAGCGATTTCGGCGACGGCTTGTCTTTCTTGTACAACACGTGTAGGTCGGGAAGGTGCCGCTGCGACATCGGATATCAACGTTTCCCCTTTATTTGCATGAAAAGTGAGTTACTGGCTCGAACATCGTCTATTTACTCGGACAGAAATCATAGCAACACTTGTGATGATGATGATGATTATTTCAATGAACACAATTATTATTATTATGTTGTTGTTGTTGCTGTTGATGGTGATGACGACGACAACGATGATGACGACGACGGACGATGATGATGACAAAAGTTTCTGAATCTTGGACACCGCGTGTTGAACTTCTATATATACAATATTGTAACAGCTACTGAGGAATACGTTCAACCAACTCTTGCTGAACATCATTCTATCGACACTGGACTAGTTAATATACCAACATGCCAAATACCAACATACCAACATGCCAACATGCCAAATACCAACATACCAACTTACCAACATGCCGACATACCAACATACCAACAGGCCAAATACCAACATACCAACATGCCAACATACCAACATGCCAACATGCCAAATACAAACATGTCAACTTACCAAGATGCCAACCGTGTTGCTATAAATGTTTGTTGCAAAGATAGTTGACATATAGTAATGAGTGCGTGTCCACAATATGTGTATAGATAACTACCATGATAGGGACTGTAATACGACCAATGAATTTTTTTAGTCTGCATTTCAATTCTACTCATACTAATAGCTGCTGGCGTTTCATATATTTTCGGAAGGTGTTTATAAACTACTGTATCCCCGACGAAGAGTGATGTAACATCGAAACTCAAGTGAGGACAAATCGTCATATATCGTCGTAAAATCAGGTATGTGGCAAATGCATACTACGTATTGTTATTATTCACAAGTACACGAACGGTAATGTTTTATTTTATATAAAAATAATAATTATCATTATACAATAAATTGTTCGTATGTCATAAAATCAGCTTGATCCAACAACAAGTCAACCCGATCATCGGAAACAGACCTGCAACGCATTTTCTGGGGCAACAGGCTGGACCCAAATCTTCGAACCTCCAAGTATGTGCCACCAAACGGAGCAAGCTGTGTACCCTGACCATATGCTTAATAAATTATCGAGCACGGCTTTGACATCGTGGCCTTCACAGAAACATGGTTACGTAATACTCCTGATGATGACCAGACAATCAGAGCCCTGACAATTCCTGGCTACAAGTTTACCCATGTTTCGAGGAGACAGTACAATAACACCACAGCCAGAGGAGGTAGGGTTGCCATTGTCCACAAATCCAACATCAAAATGGTATCAAAGTCTTCGTGGAAAACAAATTCGTTCGAAAACATGGAAGTCACACTTAGTGCTTCGTCAACAGTGAAACTGGCTGTGATATATCGCACTCCGCCATCAAAAAGAAACAAAAAGTCCACAGTTGGCCTCTTTCTGAGTGAATTCCAAGACTTCCTTCAGCACCACATGGTCAAATCTCAGAACACCCTGATTTTGGGTGATTTCAACTTCTACTATGAGGACCCACTGAACACTGATGCTTCCCGCTTCCGTGACATCCTTTCGAACCACTCTCTCTGCCAGCACGTGTCGGGACCCACTCACATGGATGGGTATACGTTAGACTTGATTATCACCAAATTAACGGACAATCTGGTATCAAAGACTACTGTATCTGACTTCTTGACAGATCATGGCGCTGTCCATTGTGATCTACATATGCCAAAACCCCAGCCGCTTCGACACTCAGTGCAATACTGGAATTATGCTGCCATAGAAAAAGAGATGCTCCGAGTCAACATTGAGGCATCAACCCTGTGCCTTGACCCTGCCACCTTAGCAGCTATTCTTCTTGAGCAGTACGGCACTACCCTGTCAGCTCTATTAGACAAGCATGCCCCAGTTCCGACACGAACAATCACGGTCCGACCCAAAGTTCCTTGGTTCAGTGGTGACATCAAGATGGCTAAGCAGAAGAGACGGCAACTGGAGAGGAACAATGTTGTCAACGCCCTGTCGATCAAACCAGAAACCTGATGGGTGTTCACTGGAACAACTGGCTAGCAGATTCAGTGCATTCTTCCAGGACAAAGTCGGACTGATTCAGGAGAACTTGACACTCAAGGCAGACCCCAACTACGTACCTCCAGATGAGAATCCAAGCACTGTGGATGATATATTCAGCATTTTTTGCCTGCAACGGAAGACGAGGGGAGACGACTGGTCAAAAAGAGTCCCTCAAAGTCGTGTTCACTCGATCCTGTGCCAACCTGGTTTCTGAAGGAACATTTAGACTGTTTTCTACCAAGCATAGTAAACATTGTCAATTTGTCCATGCCAACAGGAATTGTGCCGACAAAAATGAAAGCTGCGCTTGTGACGCCTTTGATCAAGAATCCTTCATTGGGCAAAGATGTCATGAAAAATGTTCGACCTGTCTCTGATATGTCCTTTATCTCTAAGTTGACAGAGAGGGTAGTGCTGAACAGACTCATTGACCACGTCTCGCGCAACAATCTGCAGAACAAATTCCAATATGCCTATAAACCGAATCACAGTACTGAAACTGCACTGATGCGAATCCAGAATGATATCCTGATGACCCTGGACAACAAGAGGGGTGTCTTGCTGTTCCTACTTGATCTATCAGCGGCGTTTGACACTGTAGATCATGCACTGCTTTTGGCTTGCATGAGAAGCGCGGGTGTCATCGGCGTCGCACACAAGTGGTTAGAGTCATACCTGACGTCGAGGACTCAGACTGTCCGCCTAGGCCAGACCCAGTCTGACCCGTCGGAGCTGCTCCAGGGATTGCCACAGGGGTTTGTTCTCGGTCCAGGTTTGTTTACACTCTACATGGGTCTCATTGGGCAGATAGTTAGGCGGCATCGACTTGTCTTCCACCTTTTTGCTGATGATTCTCAACTGTATGTCTCATTTAAGATCAATGACACCAATGATGAGATGGCTGCACTGGCACGCATCCAAGCATGTGTGGGAAAACTAAAAGTATGGATGACTCATCATCGTCTTCAGCTGAATGACGATACGACTTAAGTGCTTGTGATCACTACACCGAGCTCTGTTAGCAAGCACAATCTGACTGATGTCGTCATTTGTGACAGCATCCTCCAGCCTACTGCCGTCCCTCGCAACATTGGAGTGACGTTTAACAGTGAGCTCAGCATGAAATCTCAAGTGTCGAAACTATGCCAGGTAGCATACTTTCAGCTACATCGGATTCGCTCCATAAGAGATTGCTTGACCCAACATGCCACTGAACTCCTGGTTCACTCCCTTGTCATATCGCGGCTGGACTATGGAACTGGCCTCCTTTATAATGTACCTGATCAATTACTTAAAAAGCTGCAGAGTGTCCAGAAAGTGGCAGCTCGCATTGTGGTAAGAGCCAGTCGCTATTACCACATCACATCCATCATAGAGACTCTCCATTGGCTTCCTGTCCGGTACTATATTGAGTACAAGGTCGTACTGATGACGTTCAAAGCCCTTCATCTGCTTGCGCCGAGCTACATTGCAGACCTGCTCCAGTTCTACCAACCCTACATAACGTTGCGATCCTCGTCAGACTCTCTTCTGACTGTACGTAGTGCACATCTCCGCCATTATGGTGATCGTGCCTTCTGCATCGCTGCTCCTCGCCTGTGGAACAGTCTTCCCCATGAGATGCGAAAATGTGACCTTTAAAAGACTCTTGAAAACTCTCTTGCTTAAACGCGCATATTATTCTTAACTGTCAAATTTATTAGACTTTTAGTGCTATGTTCTGTGAACTTGGATTTGCTATGTTTGTTTATGTTTTTATTTATTTATTTATATATTTATTTATTTTTAATATTGACTGTCTTTAACTATGTTTGTGTCAGCGCCTTTGAACAGGGTAGTAGTTAGTGGAAGTTTTTGGGACCCCCTTATCTGTGCAAAATCACTGGACCATACATCAAAGGAAGATCAAAGGCAAAACACCCTAATATCGCCCACCGCTAATGAGTGCGCGCAGCCAATCAGAGCGCCTCAGAGCGCCCCCTGGCGGTGGTAGCCGAGCGCAGTGCCTTATGGGTAACCTAAGCGCCCCCTAGCGACGGGAGGAGGAACGAACATGGACCTAGTTACGTTTACCGGAGGGTCGTTAACCTAGTAAGGAGACGAACACAATCGTACGGTGCACACGTATTTTATTGAATACAACAAAGCGGCAGCAGCAGTACAAACGAGGCGATCGTATGCGATTGGATACAACGAGCAGGGTATGATGAATATGAAGACGATGACGAGGCGACTTGCGAATGGTGACCATCGCGCCAGAGGTCGCGAACTTACGGGTGTCTCCACCGCGCCAGAGGTTCGAGGGCGAGCTTACGGGTGGAGCGACCACCGCGCCAGAGGCTCAGTACGATATGCGATAGTACGGTATACCCTTTTTCAGCAGGTTAATCCAATCGAACACGCGACAATCGTTAGCGACCAGATCGGTGTGGAAAGCGTTGACGAAAGTTCTCATAGGAGCGCCGTTACAACGAAGCATGATATAAGTGACGCAATATTGTCCGCAAACGTTAGACAGAGGACTCTGAAGTCTCTTGCTATTATGAGTCCACTCGGAACAGTGTTTGTTCAAGAAGGTGCGGAACGCCGCGTGACGAGGCGGCAGACCGTACGAACAGAAGTATTCGCCGCGCCCGTCGGAGGACAGGTACAGCGCTATCCAATGTTTGCCCGGTTCGTCGCCGTCGTCGGTGTTGCACACGAAGGCGATCGGCAAAGCGTCAATTGTTGCAGGCAGTCCATCTCTGGGTACGACGCCGCCAAAGACGGACACGGTGTTCGGATCCATCGACAGTAGACGGGCGATCTGCAGGGTGTCCATCTCAGTAGTCGTAGATGATGTTGCGGTTCTTGTCGATTTCCAGCACGGACTCGAATTCGGCGTAGGCGACGACGTTCACAGTGGTCTGAAGCGCTTCTCGGAAATGAAATTCTAAGCGCAGGTTGCCCTTTTGTACCAGATTAAAGCAGGGACCGTCGCACTGGTCGGGGGTAAGGTCGAAACAGAAGAAGGTGTAGCCGTCTCGGTACTCGTCGCGAGTCAGACCGTTCCCCTCGTCCTGCCATATCTTGCCGGTCGAGGTGAACATGCTCGCGTAGCTCCTGGCGAAGAGGTTTTCTGCGAAGTTGGGCTGGAAGGGTTTGGCGGGTATCTGACGACCGTCCACGTACACGGAGACGAAGCTTATGGCGTTGTTCTTGGCGTGAAACGGGTTTGTGGCGTACGTGCCGTTGTAGGCGTCGTTGTCGATGCAGCACAGTACGAGACGTTTCGGCAGGGAGCCGAGGAACAGGTTCTCGTGCGTGTGCGACAGAGCTCCCGTGGGAATGGAGTACACCTTGCATTCGACGGGTCGTAACGGATACTTGACCGTGTTCCGCTCGAGAGCCTTGATGTGAGCCATCTGCACGGCTGGATTGAGGGTGGCCTTCTTGACGAACAAGGACGCGTTGACGATGATTACCCTGTACTCGTTGATTCCACCAGCCATCAGCGCAAACGCGGGCGTGCTGCGCACCAGTCGTAACTTGACGTCGACACCGTTGATCAGGAATTTATCCTGCAGAAACATATCCACGTGGAGACGACCTATCATGTCGACCACGCGACTGCCTGCTTTGTACTCTCGTCGAGTCACGAACCCGGGGTTAGGATCGGGTCCGGCGGCTAGCTCGGTGGCGTGCATTCGACTAGCCTTGTCCTTGTACCACAGCTGATTCGTCAGCTGCGTCGACTTGGCGTCGAATCCGTAACTCAACAGCGACTCTATGTAGGATTGATACGGGTACGAGTTGGAGGCCGAAGAGGTCAAGAGCGTGCCGTTCAGGGAGAGGTCGACGTGGCTGAACAGCGAATGCAAGAAGTTGTTCACCGGTCCCACGGGGTCGCCCGCATCGAGAGGGTTACCGTTGGCGCGCGTCACCTTCACCTGCAAGTGTAGCATCGTGTTGGCGAGATCTATGTAATCGTCTCCCGATCCGGGGATGAAGAATTATATCGATCCTCCAGAGTCCAGAGAGGCCATGGGTTGATGTTCCACCACATGACTGTCGGCGATGCAGTTCTGAGTGGGGGGTACGGTAAAGAGATCCAGCTCGGTCTTGACTCCCTCGCACGACTGTCTATGCACGAAAGCCATCTCTGTCGTCGAATATGTCGGCCACGCGTTTCTTGGACGTCCGTTGCTTGCGGCGTCTCTTTACTGCAGTGACGGTCGTCTTTGCGGCCACTCGTTTTATACGTTTACCAGGGGGGCTCCGAATACTGCTCAGCACGGCATCGGTGACGCGTCGTTTGGCAGCTGTTTTTATGTTCTGGCCTGATAAGACGTCGCCGGCTATGCGAACGCCGGTCTTCAACGCTCCCTTGCCCAAAGCCACGGCACCTTTCTTGATGAGCGGCATGGCGCTGCGCAACAGACTGCCGAACAGACTGCCCAGTCCGTGATCTCGCTGGTATTGCGCACCGGCGAAGTAGGGCAGCGCACCGCCAGCCTGGCGTGCGTAATAATCGTTGTAATTCATCAGAACAGTCCGGACCTGCGTCGACGAAAATGAAGCGTCACCGTCACTCTGCCGTATTCGAATGGCACGCGTCGACTCATGTCGTTCCTTATATCCACCTCGATCGAGTTGAAGTTCGAGCACAACAGAGGCACGTAGTGAACGTTAGTGAAACGAGCGGACACCCTGTCACCGTGACGTCCGCTAATCGGAAGGGCTCGCAACAGAGGCGCGAGAGTGTCACCCACTATACGAGACTCCACGATGTCCGTGTAGACGTATAGGGTGTCGAACCCCTGCGTCAAGTTCACCACATCGTCGGCCTCGATGTGGAAGGGGTACGACGAGTCGGGATGGCGGGAGTCGACGGGGAGGACGGGAGATGACGTAAGCGCCTTCGGCTCGCTGGCTACGGGTTCGCGGAATCCTAACATGGCCGCCACCGCGCTGTGGTACGGTACGGTGAACAGGGTGTTCGCTGTCATGTGTAACGTCATTTTCTGAGTGACGGAACTATAGCTCATTTGAGCCTGTGTCTCCTCCGTCTGCATACTGTACAGTCCCTTGTTGACGTGATACAGCAATGTTAACGGATCGTCGTAATACCCACACGACAACTTCGAACGTCGGGACGAGTCCGTAGCATCGATCTTGTTGAGGAAGAACCAGACATCGTTCTCTGTGACGTTGTACCAAGTGTGTGGATACTGGACCTCAGCCAACCCACACTCCCACTCGCCGGTAAGATCGATGCGTTGAGGCAAGGCCGTGACGTAATGGGTCAAGGTGTTGTCGGGGTGCATCTTCATAGAAGCGTTGCTAGGCAGCGTCATGTAGAAATCAGTCGCCATTGCGTCTCAACGTGGGATTGGGCAGTAGGTAACCCAAAGAACTACTCAACAGAGCCGTCCACAGATTAGAATCGCCGTTACCTGTCGTCAGGTTGTAAATGCTGATCAGAATGACCGTGTACAAGACGACGACCTGACACAGAAACACGATCTCCTCTTTGGGGCACGCGGTACCGAACAGATGCCAGGGAGTGCTGTCTGGCTCGTTCGATGCAGCGTCAGTACAATCCTCGTGTTCGTCCACCTCCTTCTCCTCCTCGTCTATGGTGGTGGTGCAGGTCGGTGGTGGTGGTGGTGTCGCGTCGTGTGTCATTGCTCGAATGCAGTGTCGTCATGTGCGAGGCTAGTCTTTATAGTTGACGAGTCCCTTGGCATCGATCCAGCTGTTGAAGTAGGAGGAATAGCCGAACCATTTCACCAAAACTTCCTTTCGTCTACCAACTGTACGGCGTTTCAGTACCGCTTCAACACGGTACACCTTATGAAAGGGTACCGTCACCTTCTGCAGCTCCAGTTCGTAGAAGGTACCCTCCAGCACTTCGCCGAGATCGTCCCGCAAGCGATACACGGGTGGATCGGAGGGGTGAACCTCGTGTATCGTGAACAACTCTTCGCTCCAGTTCGTCTCGTAGCCCTTTTCGAACGTGCGTTTGTACTTGCTGACACGCACGCGATCTGACACGTGCAACTTGGGCACGCCCTTACCATCGTGACCGTACAGACGTTGCCACACCTGTTCTTGGTTCTGTGCATTCACCTGTGACGGAGCCATACCGATCATGCGGTGGGGGCATTGTTATACGATCGCATCAAGTCCGGAAGGATGTCGATGTACCGCCACGTCTGGTGTTTCGTGAAGTAGCGCCACATGCGCGACTTCAACGTTCGGTTGAACCGTTCCACGACGGCTGCCTTCGTCTCCGCGTTGTGCGTGTAGAAGTAATGGATGTCGTAACGCCGCAATAGCGCCTGAACGGATTTGTTCCGGAATTCTGTGCCTTGATCCGTCTGCAAGGTCTGGGGGCAAACGTCGACGAACGTGGATTGCAGCGCTGCCACCAACGACGCCGCGGACTTGTTCTTCATGGGAACACACCAGGCCACTTTCGAGAAGACGTCGATCATCGTGAGGAGAAAGGCCATACCGTCGTTGACGTCTTTGACCTTCGACATGTCTACGAGATCGGCCTGCCACTGCTGAAGCATACCACCCACGATGACGCGTCGTCTCTTGAAATGACGTCTCGCTGGTTTGTGTAAGGTGTAGGCGTCCTGTGCCGACAACCATGCCGTGACGGCCTTCCGTGGCAGGCGCGTGACGCGTCGCAAGCCAGCGACGCCGCCATAACTGCCTACCCTCGTGGGATCGAAGTAGACCTCGCTCATGGAGCGTTCTCCCCTCTCTGCCATCAAAAGAGGAGGAGGACCGATGCGTTGACGGGGGCGGTGACGTTGACTCCGGAGTCCGACTGCTGACGAATGACGAGGAGCACGCCGACGTGTAATAGGACACACACTATGGCACCCACAATGCAAGCGGTGGAACAACAACGGTCTAGCAGAGTAACCATAGTCTGAATAACACCTGTTGTATAAGAATGCCGGCTGCAACGTCTCCCAGCAAGGTAAGTCCTTCGAACAATAGCGCAGCGACGACGGAACGGTACGCGTCCTGTGGATCGATGAGCATGACGAACACTGTGCTACGGACACGCGTCGTACCACCTTATACGGTGTTCCATCCAGCCAATGACGACGAAGCCTTGCGTGATGCGGGGGGAGGGTGGGTGGGTGGACAAGGAATGTTCCATTCGACGAGCAAGGGGGGTTCGAATAACGTCTGTGGCTTAAAACTTAGGACTAGACTGTGAGCAATCATGTAAAGTCCACTGATAAATATCGCACCGACGATGGAACGATACACGAGGTCCTGTGGATCGGGCGACATGACGAACACTGTGCTACGGACACGCATCGTACCATCCTATAGGTTGTCCCAACCAGCCAATGACGACAAAGCCTTGCGTGATTCGGGGGGTGGGGTGGGCATGGTATGTTCCATTCGACGGCTCTGACGGGCGAGGGGTGTCCAACTTAGCGATCTTCGTGCACTACCTGAGTGCAGCACGCGGAGTAGGTACTGGACCGACGAGAGGGAGTGACCGTCGGCGCCGGACGTATGTAGGCTCTTCTGGAGACGTTACCGACCAACGCCATGGGTAGGTTGATGGCACGGAGTTGTCGTGCGAATGGCTGCCAACCCGTCGGATCGGTCTTTCTCTTACGCAACAGATCATTAACGAGATCCACCACGTTACTTCCGACAACCGGCACGCCCTCGTGTATCAGTTCACCGCGAGCAGTCCACGCGATATCTCTCTTGAGATGCTCCATCAAACGGCTGGCTTTGGCCTGCATGGTCTTGGGAACGGTGGCCAAGACGGTGGCCTCCAGTCCGCTAATAGGAGCTCGTACTGCACCCTCTGACCCCGGCTCCACCTCAGACTCGTTCACCGTGACCACGCGTAGCGGTTCCTTGATACGTTTATCGGCCAAGACGTTGTACCGCTGCAACTGATTATACAGGGTCACCTTGGTCCCGTCGTCTAGGTCCTTTCTATCTAGGATGGTCTTCATCTCGTCATCGAGGGCTTGCACCTTCTTGCCTAAGGTGTCGGTTGCGGGTGGGGGTGGGGGTGACCGAAGCGTGTCCAACATTCGCGGGTCCACAAAGGCCATCTTGCGTGCGTGCTCCATGTATCTACCTTGAGGTCAGCACCTGTCGGAGCAAGGGTATCAAGACCGAACTTGCCAAGGTGCTAGGAAGGCTGATAGGAAACCGCCGCTCTGTCCCTCGCCAACCTGTGGTTGCAGCAAGATGCGTCTTCTTCTGGCAGCGAGCGTTCGTCTATTAGCCAACTCGCGTAACTTCGTCTTGTATTTATTCAATCGTCGCCTCTGTAAAGCGGTCAATGGAATGTTCTTTGTTAGTATGTTGTAGGCACACTCGGCTAGTGCACACAGCAGATCGGCGTCGGCGTTGGCGATGATGGCTTTTTTAATTTTGTTGTTCTTGACTCTGGCCACAGCCTGTATGCACACGATGTGTCTCTTCACCAGGGCAGACATGATGCGAATGAAGAGACTATCCACACACTCGGTCGTTTTATACCTTCGGCAAGTACACGTACTGAACACCGTCGTCTGGAAAGATGGCCGTGCGCAGACGCATTTCCTCGGGCGTGTCCTGTTTGAGATCGACCAATAGATAACCGTACGGTACCGCCGTGGCGTCTTTAAATGCCTCTTGCACGAACTTGCCGCGTCCCGGATACATCTGCCGAGCCAAGGTCGCCATCTGCGATGCGTCACGTGGATTCTTGAACACCACCATGTACTGCGAATTCAGACTGATGGTGCGACTCTCTTTGTTTTTAGGGAACAGGTTCTGTACGAGATACAGCACGGACGTGTTCCTGTGGTGACTTTTTTTAGTGAACAAGGTCGTGACCCGTTCGTCCGTTTCTGCCATGAGATCGTCTATGACGATGAGGTTCCTCGTTGTCGGATCGAACATGGCCGCCGTCGGTAACCCTTCCTCGAATCGCACGTGACCCAAGTCCGTCGTTGCGTAAGCCTCTTGCCATTCTCCGTAACACCACGTTATTTGTTCGGGTGGTGGATCGATCATCGCAGTGGCGTGACGCAACATACGCGTCACGAAAGTACTCTTGCCGCACCCCGTCGGTCCGGCGACGATGCACGTGAAGGGGTGTTTCCATCGTGCATCCATGATTGCGTATGAAACGAGTGCAGCGTGCTTCGCCTTTTCTATACGTCCACCGGACCCGTGGTCACCCCGTCCTCGTGCACCACGCGTTTGGCGTAAAAGTAGGTGAGTGCATCCCGTGCCTGCACGTACGTCATCACGGTAGATTTATGCACCCGGAAACCACGGTTCGATCCCCCTCCGCTCCGACGGTTGGTGAGCACCGCCAGGAACGCGTCCTTGTCGATGGTGTTGTGCCGTTTGCTCAGTCCTTTGGTGCTGTACTTGTCGGTGGCTCCGAAACAATAGTACGTCTTGCTACACAACCCCACGAACCCGGCACCGGACCACTCGACCTTGAACAGACCCGGTGTCCTCTTGTCGAATGCTCTTCGCGCCTTACAGCACGCCTCGTCTCCGACCCACGGTCGATTGGCGAGACGACAGCGCACGTAGTCGTTCCGATGATCGTCGCAACATTCCGATGGGAGCCATTCGGAACGATGTCGGAAATAATGTTCTCGTAGTTCCGGGGTCACGAGGTCGTCGACGGACTCGCCAGCCAAGGCCAAATAGGCGGAATCTGTATCCATCTCGCAGTACTCGAACAGAGGGCGCTCCACGTATCTGATGATGAAGTCGTAATAGAACTGCAACATGCGCATCTTGGCGTACTGCAGAACGAAGAATCCCACGTGTACGGGTAGGGTGTACTTGACGATTTTCTTGTTCAAATTTATCTCGTACGCATCGTCGACGACGATCTCGAGTTGTCGGAACCGTTTATCGTTGACCAGGAGCGATGCCGCCTTCTCCGTGCAGTAGCTGACGTCACGATGTCGGTCAACGTTGGTGATGGTCTTTCCGAGTTCCCCAGCAACTTCATGGTGTCCGCGATGATGGTCTTGTCTTGGTGAACGTCGCCCTCGCGTCGGGCCTTGGACACTGCATCGCCGAACCGCCGGAAACACGGAATAGGATCGTATTCGATGACCTGGTACACGTGCAGTACCTCGAGACCGTGGTCCAGATACCATCGCAGCAGTGGCGTTGCGAGCAGTATCTTATCACCGCAATAACTACCCACGAGCATGCGTCGCGGAGTCTTCATGATGTCGTGTTCTTCGGCGTATCAGCGCATGAACGGACCGAGATCCTCGCGTATCAGACTGATGTTCTTGAACACGGGCTGCATCTCGGCAAAGTGCGCGCGCAATTCTTCCGGTACGCGTATGTCGCACTCGATCATGCCGAACACGGTTCCTGCACGCACTCCGTTCAGGATCTGTTGTGACGTCATCGTCCATCGCACGTGTCGACGTCGGGGAAATGCTGCATCCACACACTTGCGTACGGCCGGGGTTCGTCTCATCTCTTTCCACTCGCATTCCCACAACTCGACGACTGTGACAAAGTGACGTAGATAGGCGGTGGTCTTTCGGGTCTCGGCGAGCAGTTCCGCCATTGGTCTCCCGTTGACGGCGTTCACCTCGTCACGGTTGCACGAGCAACCGTGAAAAAAGCACCCTTGGAACTGATAAGCCGTCTTCGTCTCGCTACACCATCCGTCCACCCGATGTTTGCCTATTCTCTTCTCTCGTCCGTTGATCTGATGCCGTATGGGACGTCCCGTGCGTTCGGATTCCCACGTCAACCATTCTCCAGCCATCTGTCCGTACAGCTGTGCCGATTCGGGGCGGAAGTCCTTCTCTGCTCGTCGTCGCGTGTACCATCCCATAGGCATGTCTTGCATGAGCGACCACAGGTACAGTGCGTTCGCATCGTATCCGACGATCGATCGACAAGGACGAGCCGCCTCTCCGTACTCGTTCTGACGTAGCGTGGTGACCCCTTTCTCGTGATAGCGATGAAAAATGATCGAAGGCCCGCCTACAATGTTCTCTTTAACGAGGTCGTGCAGGTCTTTATTCTTATCGTTGTAGATGGTAAAGTAGGTCTTCTCTGGAAGGTCGTTGAACAGGTACAGCAGGGTCAGACCAGGTACGCTGATACCTTGCTTGAACATGCCTATTCCCCGTTGTCGATAGAACGCGAACTGTCTGTCGATGGCCTGTAGAAAGGGAACCACGTCCCTGTTGTTGTACCAGACGAGAAAGTCGCGCAACGTCGTCATGCCATTGACGCGCCAGGCCTCCTGACAACTGGCGTAATCCTCGTCTGATATACCTTCGTTCTTCAGTCGACTGAAGAAGGCCTCTTTCGGTGGAAGTGTGGTGTCGTCGAGTCTCTCCAGCCGGTCCATGTACTCGTACGGGAAATGACCTTTCGTCACCTCGCATCCGTACGCTTTCAGATACTTGTCGTAGCTGAACCCGGGGGCTATGTAGTTGATCATGTCTAGGAATTTCAGCTGATCCGTCGAAAGACACATGAAAGTGTTGTTGCGTTTGATGACGAACATTGACCCGACGCCGTCGTTCTCGTCTGTCTTGTTGCCCTCTTGCTCCCTCTCGTCCTCGTCCTCGGCTTCGTCTTGTTCCACGGTCTTTGAAGTCGTCAGGAAGTACGGTATGAGGAACTGTTTGATGGCATTGAGATCATACTTCCCCGAATTGAACCCGATGACAGGTAACTGACGCATCCATCCATACAGTTGTCCCATCAGCGTTTTGTACGGATTGGTTGCCGGTCGAGCTTTCTTCTCGGTGGCCTCCCGTGCAGCTGCCTCCCGTGCAGCTGCCTCCCGTGCGTCCCATTTCGTCAGCTCTTCTGCGAGTTGGTCCAACACATGATCGTATGAGTCTTTGATCTTGTCGTACGCGGCCTCACTCATCGATTGCAGGATAGTCATCATGGTGCTCACCAACTTGTTGGTGTCTCCGTCCGTGACGATGCATGTCACCTGTTCGTGTCCGGGTACGTTGGATGCCACGCTGACGCTCAGCGGGACGTGACGCGCAACCCAGTGAACCTGGGCACTGTCAGACGGAAGGTGTTCGGTGTCGAACCAACACTCGAAGTCGAAGGTGGCTCGGTACGGATAGTACTGCAACGCTTCGGCCACTCGGATGTTCTCGTCGGCCAGGCGTTCGAACACCGATGGAGTCGAATGGTACACGCCACCAGGATAGACTCGACGCACACCCCCCGTACACGTGCTCTCGTGGTTGCGTAGACTCCATGCGTCTTTCCACAACGAGTCACCGCACTTCCGACATCTGTACGAGTGACAGTACATGCGTCTATTCTGGATGAGGGAAAAATGCGTCCCGTGCAGATTGAGGTAGAGTGTGTCAGGGTACTTACGTACCGAGCGACGAACGAGTTCTGCAGTTGGCTTTCCATCCTCTCCATCCGGTGGTACGAGACTGTACACGCACACATTCGTTTGGAACGTGGTCTCGACACGATAGAGGTCGTCCATCGTGACCCCGGCAAATGCTTTTATGGGTACGCCGTCTTGGGCGTAAGTCTCGTACAGCGTCTGCACAGCTGGTTCCAATCGACGCCTTTCACATCCGCGATGCAGGGCCAGACATCGGAAGAGACACAGGTTGTCACTGTAACTTTTGCTATACTTGGGATCCTTTTCCAATCCGATGACGGCTTTGTTCTTCGTGATGTACATTGTAAGGTCGGTCATTCCTACACATCCTATCGGGTGATCGATGATGTGATTGACGAAAAATGTGACATTGGTCACGAGTTCGCACACCCACGCCGAATCCGGTCTTTGATTGATGGCCCATTGCAAGACGTCGGTTTTTCGGATGCGTTCGAGGAACTTATCAAAGTCCTTGCTGTTGGTGATGAGACTGGGCTCGTCCAGGTAGCGTCCACAGCAGTTGCACGAGGGATGGTAGTACTTGTATTGACCCGTGTTCTTGTTCCTCAGAATGAACCCGTAACTGAGGTTAATCTTGAAAGCGTTGGTCTGTTCCTGGAACACGTTCTTCAACGGCGTCTCTAGAACGGTCGTGTCTAGCGTCGTTAATCTGTAATCGTACCTGCACTGGAGAGGACCTCTCGTTACACGTGTCCGTATGGTCGACCAGTGCGCTCGTACGACATCTAACAGTTCCGTCGACAGGTTGTCGGCGAAGGGGAGTCGAGCAGGTGGGTCTATGGGGTCTGCGTCGGTAACGAGTGGATGGTGGGGTGTGGTGGCTTCCCTGATTGGTCTCTTCGGCGATGGTGGTTTCGTGACGCCGTCGTCGGTACACGCTTTTCGTGCGTGTCTGGTCAGGGCATAGCGGCTAGTGAACTTCTGTCCACATTTCGCACATGTGTACACTGTGGTCTGTTTTCTATTACTGCTACTGCTACTGCTACTGCTAAGACGACATATGGACCTCACATGTTGTTGCAGATCGTCCCATCTCTCAAACTTTGCATCGCATTTACACGAATATTTCGTTCGCTTTGCCTGGTCGCTAGGTGGCACCTCTATTGGTTGCGCCGCCGCATACGTGTGTTCGTTCACTGTCGGTAACGCATGACTCGCTACGGGGCGTATTAGCGCTGCATACGTGTCGAGCACCAGTCCGCAGTGACGACATTGATGTCGTTTCATGATGCCCTACGTGTCTACAACTGAGAGACAGCGGTCCTTAGTACAGCTATATAGTACGTGTGGTAGTGGTGGTGGTGGTGGTGGTGGTGGTGGTGGTGGTGGTGGTGGTGGTGGAGGTGGTGGTGGTGGTTGGTTGGTGCATGGTGATTGGTGAAGGGTGTATGACCTAAGGTGTGATCCTGTGGTATTGGCTACTGTGTGTCCACTATCGATGGCTACGGGTTCTCTTTCCACTATGTATACCGTGGCAACACCACTGACAACACGTTGCATTCATTGTATGACGTTTTATTGAGTATATACTGACATAGACATATGCATAATATACATATACATATATACACGGTTAGACTTATATAATTACTATGAAGACTTTAAGGTTTGTGGGATTGTTACATCCGCGACAGTGACCTCTAGCTTACGATCGGTTATCGATACGCCAGTGGCTAGTTCCATGGTTATTAACTTGTGAGCTTTTACACCACGACAGAGGTTACGTACAATGATGATGATGAATTCTATATAAGTCTGTATGTATATATAGATATATATATATATATATATATATACATTACTCTATGTCATACAACTACAAGCATACATTAAACGAGAGAGAGCGACTAACTACTGTTATTCCGTTGCAAACGATGCTTCTTAAAATGCGGGGGTTTCAATCATAAAATCAACAATTATCTGAATTAAATTATGTACTGTGCGTCTCCTCTCGTCTCTTGCTAGCACGGGTGCTTCCTCCACCTCCTTCTCCTCCTCCTCCTCCTACATAAAATAAATAAGTCTACTGTTCATCGTGTGTTGATATAATGTATTCTAGTATCATCACCACTAATTCCCGGCATGCACGCCTACGCAGTTCAGCCGGTGACACAGGTACGTCATCCTACAGAACAAATTAAAAGATACTAATATTCCACTCCATATTACGTAATACAACAACTACTACCTACTAACTCGGTTATGTTTACTAATAATAATATTCTGTTGACGACGTCATATACGTGGCGTTCAATACTCCAGATCGCTTCCGAATGCTGGCTGGGAGTACGGGTGCCTCGTCGTACACTTCCATCTACATAACAACAACAAAAAATACTACTACTACTAATGTTCATATACCGTGGTTATAAGTGCATACATACTGCCTACTGCATACTACCGACTACTGTTCATCACATACTAATGTTCACGGCTGTCGACGGATAGCGCAACGCACATATTTCATGATGATTTCCTGGTACGGTGCCGACAGTATAGTGACTGCTAGTGATCGGCACACGTCCACGGTCACTTCCTCCACCGTGGATGGGGCGGATGCCCTCCACTCCTCCGCTATTAAACTGGTAATGTTGTTTTGCATTTCTAAATAACACACCTTTCTCGGATCTTCCTCAGCATCAGTGGCGTCGTCCTCGATGGTCGACGTCGACGGCTTCGGGCGAGTGATGGTCGACGTCGACGGCTTCGGGTGAGTGATGGTATGTTGGTCGGCGATGCTCTCGTACCCTCCGTCTGGCTTCAGGACGACGGTTTTCATCGGGAATACGTACAGTGTCGTTGGTGCTGCCGTTGGTGTCTTCTCGGCCTCCGTACTTTGCGTGAGTGGTGGCGGTGAAGCAGGACTGTACGTGAAGTCCTCGTCGTCGTCGTCCTCGTGAGCGGGGGATGAAGCGATCGCTTCTTCGTCGACGTCATTGTAGTAATGAGGGGGGGTTCTGATGATCCACCCATCATCGTGGTCCGACTCCGACTCCGACTCAGACAACTCCACCGCTCCCCACGGTAGCACCGCCTCCTGGTTTGCTGGTGGCGAGTTGCAGTAGTAGTCCTGCGATGATGTCGGTGTGACGCGTTGCCCCGTGCAACGGTGCTTCACCACCACTCTCGTATCGTCATCGACCGGGGCTTGGCGTTTGTAGGCCTTCTGCAGCTGCGGTAGACCAGTGCTCTGTTGAATAGAAAGAACTAGTTACATTCGGCATATTCATCCGCGTCGCCCTGTATATCGTCGTATTGGGCGTACATACTCTTTCTAACCAAATATGTCACTTGGTGACGCCATTTCATGTTCCCACACGTTGCGATGACATCTATCGATAGCCACCGCAAGACGTGCATGACCATGCTGGACGATGGTACGTAACGATCCTTATCATCATTTAAATTCATTATGCGATGCACCTCGTCACAGGCATATTGCACGCTGGCGACCTCTAGCGCCTTATAGAAGGTATTTTCGTTCGTCATGGCTTCGGATCGATCCCGTATCCTATCTAAACCACTCACCGTAGCCTCCATATCATCGCTACTGCTTATGGATATGACGTCGGCCTGTGACGCACTATCCTCCCCCTCGTCATCTGTTATTGTAATTAATGGTGGCGGTGAACAGCTGTCCACCGAGGAGGAGAATAGTATCTCAGAACTATTAGTACGTAACCATTCCATTACCTCCGCGCTTCCCTCCCTGACGACGTCACTGCTTGCAGTAGCTGCAGCAGCAGCGACGGTAGCGGCAGCCTGTCAACAGATTGATTTACACTGTGACTACTTCCAACTCTGACACCGTGTAATTTACATACTGTCCCGCCTCACGTTTCCTAATGGTCACCATGACTTGGGCCCCCCGCAACATGTCCAGTGCTGCATACCGCTCGGCATCTGTCTTCATGTTCATGTAATCGCTAGCCGTGTATCCCAACACCTGGACAGCCTTGGCATTAAATAACGTTGCCCACATTCACTACCGATGGCGTCTTGTAGGAGGATACGCATAGCGAACTGATACACTACACCACGCTGCCATCGATGGATCGGACACACAAAGCCATTGTTTTCAGGACTCACACGTTTGTTACACTGCTGACATGATGGATATACAATATATTTATCTTGAACAGCACATTGTACTATGGTTAACGGCCGTCTAAATATATAAGTGCCGTTACTTACCCCCTTCTCGAGTTGGCTGACTGTCATCATCATATCGGCTTGTTGGGCGGCCATTTCTTTCTCTGCTGATGCTGGTAGTAGTCTCGAAGTGTGCTGTAGATCGGAGTGCAATTGTGTGCCTCGTTCACTCTGCGTTGGGTTTATATACACCTCCCACTGACTATGGCGCGCTTTCTTATCGCCGACCCTTGGTCGCGCGC
Source organism: Lamellibrachia satsuma (assembly GCA_033239005.1). Taxonomy (NCBI): domain Eukaryota; kingdom Metazoa; phylum Annelida; class Polychaeta; order Sabellida; family Siboglinidae; genus Lamellibrachia; species Lamellibrachia satsuma. The sequence continues at coordinate 5,160,506 of BSQZ01000021.1, read as the reverse complement.
GTGATGCTGCTATTGTACGCTGCTGGATGTCTGGTATCTCGTTGTACTCTGTTCACCGGTCTTGTGATCGTCTCGCGTTACGTCTGGCCATCGTTTCGCTGTGGGGGGAGTCTGATGCAATCGAATGAACTCGCGTACTCGCATGAGTATATGCCCTAGCATGTTCTGACCGGCTTGACCACTGTATGTCAGTGCACCCCAGTATCCTTCCCGACTCTTGACCCATTCCTTCAACTGGGAATACCCAGTGTCTAGCAGTCGTTTACGTAGGGTTGGATCGCGATATTTAACAGCAACTAACGCATACATTATTGAATATCGTTGTTTATTCCATTCTTCGCGTAACTGCTCCTTTTCTCGTATGCTCTTGCTGAGGTGTTTCGCCTGTAGACCCGTGCGCGTGGACAGCATTTTTTCTGCAGTCTGCATGTCACCATGATGCATGCATTTCCGCCATTGGTAGGCACTTTCAACACTGGTAAATTCTCTATTCCACACGTGTATCCTGCACGCGTAGAAATTGGACAAATAATGTTTATCGCCTCTAAACTGTATAGGTCGGTTCATGGTGACTTTATGACGTTAAAATGTACAGTTTCTGTCTTAACTACACGCCGTTCTAGCACTGTCGAGTACTCGTAACCCCCGCTTTTTCCTTGCGTGATGGATGCCTGGTGTCGGTAAGCTGACAGTTGCCGGCCGCTTATCTGTTTTCTGATTAGTGTGGTATTGTTCCTCGGGTTACGTCAGCTGTCTGGTTTATTTTTAGCATGGTATATATAGCTGCTGCGTTCGTCGTGTCGTCATCACAACCGCCATTGCCTTCGACGACGTTCAGTTTACCACTTCTATTCATAATGCCTGTAGTTCCTGTACGTGACTTTGCGGAGTTTTTGGTTCTTATGAATCTTATGGGGGAGTCTTTGCTACTGCGTAGTGTGTGAGTATTTCTTTTATTTATTTATTTATTTATTAATATTTACCCAGGATGTTGTAAGGATGGCCATCCCAGTCAATAGTTCAAATACCATCCCATGTGAAGTCCTTGACTAGACCTATTCAAAAGGAATACATTTGTTGTATTTTTTCCTTCTTTAGTGTCGTGGGAGATTCGTTGCTAAGGCGTAGTGTGTGAGTATTTCTTTTATTTATTTTTATTAATATTATACTTTCATAGCTCTACATAGCTCTACATAGCTCATACCTGTTTTCACTTTACATACTGTTCTATCGTTCCTGTGTATACATGTCTCGCTGAGTGTTCGTCGGGTCCACGTTCCAAGTTCCATATGTAGCGGCTTGCCTAGCGATAACGTCTGCCAGTCGATCGGTTTCGTATTACCTATCTCTCGTTGCTTGGTTACGTCTGTTATATATATATATATATATATAGATGCCTATGCATGTTCTCACTCTGATTGTGTCCTTTACTTACAGCATACCTCACTTTCACTGGGCGTGTGTCATGATAGAGCTACTAGAGGTCGCCGCACACCGACGGGGCTGTCAAGCGACAGTACTCTTTCGGGAGGAATTGTACGACGCCGATCTCATGACAGCATTCGCAGAACATGTCAGCCGTTGGCGGCACGTCATGTCAGACATATGTCACTATGTCACTGGATATCGCGCCCCCTCGACCGCCGCACCTGAGTCGTGGTCCGACGACGACGCCGACGACGACGACGCCGCCGACAACGACGACGGCCTCGCCGACGACTACGACGCCGACGACCCTGCCACCGCCGAAGACGATGCCGACGCAGTCGCTTTCCGTATATCGTTCTGATCTCATATGACGAATTGGAAGCCCGTCATGCATGAGTTGTTACTCCTGCATGTCCCATCACCCACACCTGTTTTCCGTCGCCTTCACAGAGGACCCATCCATTTCCCGTCACTGTTCCGTCGCCGTCGATCGGTGTCCCTCCGCATTGCCTTGGCACGCAAAATGACTGCCCGTTGCGTTCGGCGTTCGCTATTGACGTCATTCAATACCGCTTCCTGAACACTTCTACTCACGAACATTTTATAACTTCTTTTTCCTTATACCCACTACCGTTTATTTTCTATTTGTACTTGTGCTTTTCGTGTATTAAATTTTGCATCACCTTATATTCCCGTCTTGTATTGCGTTCTTGTTCCAACTGCGTGTTGACATATTATATTTTACACATAGTCCATTTTCGTCCTGCTACATTTTATTTAACGAACGGTCCGATTTCCGTCGTCCAGCGGTTATATTATAGCCATGCATGTCGGCTAATTAATAACTATTACATCTTCGCCTTATCTTTACCGGTTTTACTTTTATCACGTCTTATGTTCACTCCATATAACCGGCTATAACACGCCTCGGTCCCACATCAATGTCGTCACTGCAACATAGTTGCTGTTTATCACTGATTAGCTCGGCTCCCTTGCTACATTGTACAGATTGGCGTCCTTTGATCTCGCGCTACGGATCACAGCTGGATAAACGCTTCGGCTTACAGTTAACTCCAGTCGTTCGGACGTCCAGTTGGCATTAGCTAGCCACTCGGACTGGTCACTCCGTCGGGGTCAAGGTCACGGTCACGTGTTTACGTGGGTGGGTGGGTGGGCGGGTGGGTGCTATTACGTGTATTTTCTTTGTTCCTATGTCCACTATCGATGACTACTGGTCAATGTTCGTTCCTCCTCCCGTCGCTAGGGGGCGCTTAGGTTACGCATGACTGCACTGCGCTCGGCTACCACCGCCAGGGGGCGCTCTGAGGCGCTCTGATTGGCTGCGCGCACGCATTAGCGGTGGGCGATATTAGGGTGTTTTGCCTTTGATGTTCCTTTGATGTATGGTCCAGTGATTTTGCACAGATAAGGAGGTCCCAAAAACTTCCACTAACTACTCAGGGTCACCTGGCTCCATGGCGCTCTAAAAGTGCTATAATTATAATTATTATTATCCAAAGACGTTTAGTTAACCCCTTACCAGTATACAATACTGCATATATAAATAAAAAAATATTAATTGTTTCAATATGTGTGATAAGTTATTGAATAATGCATATTCTCAACACAAACTAACTATTTACGTTATAAGTAAACAGCATTTATCTATATTCATGTTGGCCCGTGCTGGCACACGCTACCAGAAACAATTGTTCTCTCCCATGCTCCTTCCCAACTTTGCCGTGAGAAGATATTTTAAAAAGCAATTATTCACCATTTATGTTAACGATACGTGAATCTTGAATATATGACTCAAAGGAATTCATGTACAAGTTGATTATGTGTTGAAGTGTTGATCCTCTGGGAACAGTACATCCCAGGCACATACAAAGCAGGAGAGTGCAAGAAGATGGTGTGCGTGCCTTACAATGTTGCACCGTGGTTCAATCGTGAGTACGCACAACTATAATGATACAATCGATGAACATACATGTGTGCGTGTGCATAATTTGTACATACATAGGCACTTGGGCATGCGTGCATACATTGAAGGGTGGCAATATCTGTGAGTAATATTTTTAACGTTTGATGTATCGGTCTTTTCTGTGTACTTAGCAAGTGGCATTGCGGCCTCATATTAACAAAGGTATTACATGCTTCGGACATATATGGCTAAAAGTGTTCCGGTCACACTGACTGTTCGGAAGGTATGAAATGTTTAAACAAGAAATGCGGCTGCGACAGAAGTACACAGCACTCCAATATGAACATGTATGGTATTATTATCGACATCTGCACTCCCAAGGAAGGTTGGTTAAATATGTTTGCATGCTTTCCAGTAGACCTTTCATTTGTAAAAACTTAATTACGAGTTCAGATTGTACAACAACATCAATAATTATGAGTTCAGGTTGTACACCAACATCAGCAATTTTCGAAATGTAACACTGATTCAAAGTGTCATTTAAACGGCTTGCATAGAATGCTGTCGGCAGTAATAAGCTGACCTGGGTGACCTTTAAAGAATGACAATTCCCCAGATGTGTATCGGTAAATTAGTAGCACATGTTGTTATGTCACGGTGGTTAAGTTACGTGGGCTATTTAACGAAACGGAACGCATCATTTCGTCAATCCGGCGTGACATAAAGGTCAAACCGTGCTAACAAATTGAATAAGTTTTTGATGTCATAATAATAATAATAATAGTAATAAAAATAATAATAATAATAACAGTAACAACAATAATAATAACAGTAATAGCAATGGTAGTAGTTCCTGGATAATATACACACGGTGGACAATTGATTATAGTTTTAAATCAGGCATGATGAACTTTGCCAGACTGTCAATTGTCTGTGAATCATTGCTTTGTAGCTTATTTACAACATTAGCAATATCAGGTTTCACGCTAGCACCCTTAGTACATTACTCTTACTACTTGCCCCCTCTACCGGACCATTTCATACCAATCTGCCACCGGATATATAAGCCAGTTCGGAGTTTCGACTACGCATGCGCCAACTCCCTTGTTACAATTCCGGGTCAAAGGGCAATCGACATAAACTGCTGTTGACAATCGTATCGCCTGTCGTGCTGTCTCCTACATAAACACATACAATACTGTCAAGTAAGTAACCTATATCACTTTTATTACCAACGTATATAAAATATAGTGGTCTAGTAATGTTGTCTTCACAACAATGTTGTCTTCACAAGATAAAGTAACAACTCGTCTAGAGTCAAGTGACTCCTAGCTAGACTAGGCCTAGGACACTTAGCGCATTGCTGGAGTCCAAGTGTTGCTATTAAGTACCCAGTCCAAATATACCCTCCCAGTTACAAACCCCAGTCACTGGTATCTTGTGACAGGTGTTGCTGTTTCTTGCAAAATCAATAAAATGTTTAGGAATTCTTCTTAATTCAGTTGCATGACAAATCTGTGTCAGCCTTGTACATGTGGTATATCTGCTAATGCGTTATGAATGTTCAGAATTTACAAGTAATCTTACATTTACGTATGAATATTTTGTTGTTAATTATTTAATTTATGTTTTCAGACATACCAGTTTGTGCTGTGTAGTATTGTGGGAATTGAGAGTACAGGCTGAACTGGTGGAAGTCGGAGAACTGTACAATCCACCCAGGATTTAAGAAAGGTGTAGGGCAATGCATGTGTCCTCCCCTTTTTATTCTGTACCCATTTCCGATAGAACGAAAAGATCCTGAAAGTAACAGGAAATGGATGAAGCTTTTGAACAGACAAGAGACGGGCACTGGAAGAACTATGTACCAAAACCATATTCCAGAGTGTGTTCGGTCCATTTTCCACATTTACATCATCTTCTGTCAAGTAGTTGACTGCTGCCTCTGCATACTGGAAGGCACTACAGCTGACATACAGTCAACGCCACAAGTGTGGAGGTCTCTGGTCGTTTTACTGGATTAAACAACTTCCTTGTAGAAGGGTTGATGGGAACCCTCTTCCCTCTATTGCTGTAATATGGCTTGTGCCATTCCATTTCACTAAGTTTCTTCGACTCAATACCACATCTGCATTTTGATGGCGCAGTCCACTCGGCTGGAATGAAATGCTTGCTTTGCTGGTGTAGCCATTCTGCCAAGCATAGTCTAACTTAAACAGGACAGCTGCAACATGGTTACAAGTAGACTCGAGTCTGCAACAGAAGATACAGGCAGCGAAAATGTGTAATTTAATGTTCATGTACACATTTAGATAGCAAATTAATTTGAAAAAAGAGAAAGCATGTTATCATATTATGCCTTCTGGTAATTACTTATTAAATCACTGTTATATTGTATGTTATGTCTTTTGATGTTCTATGAGGAAAGTTAATTGCACAGAATGTTAGCATGCCTACTACAGGCCCCCAACCACCGTGGGCCCATTACTAAGATAATGAGCTTATGCATTCATTTTATCACAAGCATTAATAATGAAAAGATCTATCATTACCAGGTATATTTATATTAACTCCAATCACTAAGTACTTTTACAAACCACACAGAACAACAATTAGGAAACATGAATTTTTGGTTTGTTTTATTTTTTGGGGAAATGCAGTGTAAAGTAAAGTAAAGGTATGTTCTTATAGCGCAGTATCCGGTCCATAGGACTGCTCAAAGCGCTTTACACTTCACCCCCTGGCAGACCTGTTCATTCCAAGGCCATCTCAACTTCTTTGGGAAGTATTCAGCCACGCAGTGTATTGTGGAAAGTTGTTATATGAGCTCATATGTATCTTAGTAAAATGGACCTTAGAGCTGTGTATGAACTATCATAGTTTAACATTGTTTTCATGAATATACACCTACAGAGTAATTCTGGTGACACCTTCCTGTAAAATTATTTAATAATTAGTGTAACAAGCATGCATATTGGAATAAAAATTGTAAATGATTACAATACATGCAACATTTTAGGTAGGGTTCTACCAAGATCACTGTAAATGTTACATATGGTGCTGAACAAGACCATTTTAATTGTTAGAAATATTTTTAGCATGCATTTCAAAATACCCTGTACTCTGCTACAATCAATGCACAATTATTTAATATTATGTACATACCCTGCAAAACATGAGCAGTAACTACTGACAGTTTGCCAGTGTTCTTCTTGATACACCCCCATACTAGGTTTGGGTGGTGGAGAATGTTCATTGGGGGGGGGTGCATCCGGCCTTCACGAAGCAGTATGGAGATTCTGAAGAAATGTTGTGATAGAACACCTCCTTCAGCTACTTTGGATCAAAGTAGGAAAATATACTTCTCCCTCAGCTAGACCACAGTACATACATGGTGGCCACATTGACATGCCCTTCCCCCACCCAGTCACTGTTTAGACCAGACAGCGGATCTGGTAAAACGTCAACTTGTACAGTCAGTTTGTTTTCTGCCTGGTTTCCTCTTTTACACTAGCTTTCTAGGGAATGCTGAAGACACCGAATGCCAGCGCAACCAGTTCTTCCTTGTTGCCAGCCCTCTGTCGCGTAAATATTCTTGTATTTTCCCCTTTTTTCCATAAAATGAACTCATTAAAGTTGGCCATATCGGCGACCAATCGACATACACAACAATAAACATGAAAAACACAAAACAACACGATAAGTTCGAACGTCAACAACAATCTGATAGGCGCAGCGTGGACAGCGAGGAATGTTTATGTCGATTGACCTATGACATTACCCACGATGCTTTGCGGCGCCGTAACTCCGAATTAGCTTGCTTAAATCGACACGATCTGTTATCTTTTTGTTACTTCGGCAGGAGGCGGTAGTAATTCATGTTCGTAAATTGTTACATATTCCAATATTATGACGTTGCTTAATTACACTCAAAACTACAACTGGCCGTCTAACTCCTCAAAACAACAAATACTGTGTAGCCTCGACTACACAGGCTGCATGATGCGTCAAACCATGTGGCTGCCGCCAGTGGTCGACATGCTCTTTTCTCGGCGAGTTCACGAAGACAGGCAAGGGTCGGCTAAAGTGTAGCCTCGATTACCCAGGCTCCGTGCTGCGGCGCCACCGGTTGTCTCGCACATCATCGCCTGGATGCAGAGCGTACTTTTCATTGTGATGGAAATTAAATATGCACCCATATTCTGGATGAATACATAATTAGATTAATTAGAATCTCATCCGGTGATTTGGCTGATATCGGTTTATACCGTTACACGATGTTATTCGAATTAACTTTATACTTTGATTATATTGACACAACTGTCAGACTGAAGAGTTGTTAGTGTAGAATCTCGATAATGACGCTGATTGGCTGCTGGTGCTTTACACAAAATGGAGTGGTGACAGTGGGTAACAATGACACCACGCCTTTGGGGCCAGACTCGCTTCTCGGCGAAGGCGAGCTAAAGGCGGATAAGCAGGTCGTTAACCAGATACCCGTTGTCCCGTTATTGCAATGGGTTTTTGTACTTCATATAATGTGCTGTTTGTTTTTATATAACGGGAATTTAGTTTTTCAAATGCAAGGAGTTTTGTGGTTTTTAGTTTCCCTATTATGGGATAAAAAGGGTGTTTGTATTGCCAAAAAGAGGGACTTTTTTATTAAGAGCCCCAAATGCTACCGGACACGACACAGGAAGAACAACAATTAGAAAACATGCATTTTCGGTTTGTTTTATTTGGGGGGGAAATGCAGTGTATTGTGGAAAGTTGTTATATGAGCTCATATGTATCTTAGTAAAATGGACCTTAGAGCTGTGTATGAACTATCATAGTTTAACATTGTTTTCATGAATATACACCTACAGAGTAATTCTGGTGACACCTTCCTGTAAAATGATTTAATAATTAGTGTAACAAGCATGCATATTGGAATAAAAATTGTAAATGATTACAATACATGCAACATTTTAGGTAGGGTTCCACCAAGATCACTGTAAATGTTACATATGGTGCTGAACAAGTCCATTATACATGTTAGATATACTTTTAGCATGCATTTCAAAATACCCTGTACTCTGCTACAATCAATGCACAATTGTTTAATATTATGTACATACCCTGCAAAACATGAGCAGTAACTACTGACAGTTTGCCAGTGTTCTTCTTGATACACACCCATACTAGGTTTGGGTGGTGGAGAATGTTCATTGGGGGGGGGGTGCATCCGGCCTTCACGAAGCAGTATGGAGATTCTGAAGAAATGTTGTGATAGAACACCTCCTTCAGCTACTTTGGATCAAAGTAGGAAAATATACTTCTCCTTCTTTGATTTTGCAATCAGTCAATAGCCGAGTCCTCAGATCCCTCTCACTGTTGTCAACCAGGATTGGTGCTCAGCTAGACCACAGTACATACATGGTGGCCACATTGACATGCCCGTCCCCCACCCAGTCACTGTTTAGACCAGACAGCGGATCTGGTAAAACGTCAACTTGCACAGTCAGTTTGTTTTCTGCCTGGTTTCCTCTTTTACACTAGCTTTCTGGGGAATGCTGAAGACACCGAATGCCAGCGCAACCAGTTCTTCCTTGTTGCCAGCCCTCTGTCGCGTAAATATTCTTGTATTTTCTCTTTTTTCCATAAACAGAACTCATTAAAGTTGGTCATATCGGCGACCAATCGACATACACAACAATAAACATGAAAAGCACAAAACAACACGATAAGTTCGAACGTCAACAACAATCTGACAGGCGCAGCGTGGACAGCGAGGAATGTTTATGTCGATTGACCTATGACATTACCCACGATGCTTTGCGGCGCCGTAACTCCGAACTGGCTTGTTTAAATCGACACGATCTGTTATTTTTTTGTTACTTCGGCAGGAGGCGGTAGTAATTCATGTTTGTCAATTTTTACATTTTCCAATATTATGACGTTGCTTAATTACACTCAAAACTACAACTGGCCGTCTAACTCCTCAAAACAACAAATACTGTGTAGCCTCGACTACACAGGCTGCATGATGCGTCAAACCATGTGTCTGCCGCCAGTGGTCGCCATGCTCTTTTCTCGGCGAGTTCACGAAGACAGGCAAGGGTCGGCTAAAGTGTAGCCTCGATTACCCAGGCTCCGTGCTGCGGCGCCACCGTTTGTCGCACACGTCATCACCTCGATGCAGAGCGTACTTTTCATTGTGATGGAAATTAAATATGCACCCATATTCTGGATGAATACATAATTAGATTAATTAGAATCTCATCCGGTGATTTGGCTGATATCAGTTTATACCGTTACACGATGTAATTCGAATTAACTTTATACATTGATTATATTGACACAACTGTCAGACTGAAGAGTTACATCAGACAAAACATTGTTAGTGTAGAATCTCGATAATGACGCTGATTGGCTGCTGGTGCTTTACACAAAATGGAGTGGTGACAGTGGGTAACAATGAGACCACGCCTTCGGGGCCAAATTCGCTTCTCGGCGAAGGCGAGCTAAAGTCGGATAAGCAGGTCGTTAACCAGATATCCGTTGTCCCGTTATTGCAATGGGTTTTTGTACTTCATATAATGGGCTTGGGTTGGGTTTGTTTTTATATAACGGGAATTTTGTTTTTCAAATGCAAGGAGTTTTGTGTTTTTTAGTTTCCCTATTACGGGATAAAAAGGGTGTTTGTATTGCCAAAAAGTGGGATTTTTTATTACGAGCCCCAAATGCTACCGGACACGACACGTGAAGAAGCAGAAGAAGAAATGAAATGTTGAAGAAAATCCACGGCTCATGGAGCTAGGCTCTCTAGACTGTACATACATTTCTATTCAACTTCATCTGAAGGAACGCTATAGCGATTCTTCATATCTATATGTCAATCTAGATTGTGATACAAACATCAGCCAACCAGGAAGTTTCAGCAGATATAGTCTGATATCAGACTGGATACGAGTACCCCACGCAGGTTTCTATGCCTACAACTCAGCCGACTACGTTTTTAAAACTATTCACATTTATGTGGCACAGCCTAGAGCTCCTTGCTTCTGAGTGCGTAATCAACGAACGGCGTCCAAGCGCTCTAGTGGGAAACACCGACACTGTTGGAAACATTACGCGGATACGTGGATGCATAGTTGAGCACATACAGTGTAGACGTTTGTGTATGAAAGACTTTATCGATGAAAACAGCAATTCTTTCGTCTTCTCCATTATGATGGTCGGTGGTGTAAGAGCGAAGGTGCCACAAGTAGGAAAACACCTAGAAAGAAAGAAACCTAGCAAATTACAACTTGTGGAAATGGAGATTACCACTGTTAACTATGAATGTCAGCTAAAAGCTTTACGACAGAACATTCGTTAGTTCGTTAGTTAGTTAGTTAGTTAGTTGGTTAGATAGTTATTTGGTTGGTTAGTTAGTTAGTTAGTTAGTTAGTTAGTTAGTTAGTTAGTTAGTTAGTTAGTTAGTTAGTCAGTTAGTTAGCTAGTTAGTTAAAGGTGTTGCAAGTGCTTGGGAGAAGCAACCTACGTGGCAGGCTGGCATGATGTCAGGCTGTTAGCATGGCAGGCTGACAGACTGAAAGACTGGCAGGTTAGCAGGTTGGCAGGCTGGCAAGCTGGAAGGCTGGCAGGCTGATAGGCTGGTAAGCTGACATATTGATAGGTTGAGAGACTGATATGCTGACAGACGGATATGCTGACATACTGACCGGCTGATATGCTGATGGGTTGATATGTTTCGGTTTGCAATATTCCCTACTGCTATCTCACAAAATATTTACAATTTAGATGTTTTATATTTAGTTTTTCAACGTACAAATCCGTTCGTGGTTACAAACGAAACACACTTGTGACTGCAACAATTGCGAGGTCACCGTTTGCCGAGTTAGACGTGGCTAGTCCAGAACTAAAGTTGATGAAGAAGTTCGTCATCACAATGCATGACAAGTCAAGTGCAGCAACGTCTGTTAATGAGGCAAGACGAGAACTCTTCACTGCGCCTTCGATCGTTTGCCGCCAATAGAGGATGCATTGTTGCAACACGTCAGGCGCAGCATCTACCAAGCAAGCATATGGTCTTTGAGTTGTGTTGCTCAGCCGGATGTGTCGTTCTCAAAGGAATTTGGGTAGAAGTTCGAGGATGGGAGATGGACTCCTCTTTGGTCAACGCTTCCTGGAGCTTCAAAGACGTGCCGGTAGCTTCGTTGCACATGCTCTAGCGCGTTGCACATGCTCTAAAGCTGGCCTGCCGTGCACGAACCTTTGCACGTGTTCATGTATCAAGAAGTAACATGTGATTATAATTAGTATGGGTGATGAAATAAAAATGTAAAACAATACTTACATACATAATTACTAATATGCACACGCACGCGTGCGTGCGTGCGTGCGTGCGTGCATGCGTGTGAACAACTCAAACAATTGCGGAAACAAAAGTTATTTTACAGGTGCGTTCTTATATATAAGTTCTTATATTTTATATTTTGGTAATGACAATAGAAATATGTTGATGTGTGCAACGTGTTTGTAAGTGCCCCAGTGCACCATGTTGTACACAATACACGAGTTCCTTACACACACGCATCCACACGCACACACGCGCACATGCACATAAACACATTTGTGACTGTGTATGTGGGCGTGTGTTCGTTTATGTGTTTGATTGTTCAAATACATTCCTCGTACTTGAAACATCGCACAAGTGCATCATTATATTATATACTCGTATGAGTGCGTGCAAGCATGCCGACAGCGATGTTGATTCTTCTACTTCGACACATGTTTTCGTCATGTATCGTTTAAATCATGCGACGCAGCAAAAAACATTTATGCATTTTAGGAAAGTGCAGAGAAACGTGCCACGCTGACGCCGATTGCACGGACACGTTGAAGTGCATTGATGACAAATGCGGTTGTGACACTGACCGGAATATCTCCACAATGTCGTATTTGGGTCGTCTGTTTGAATCATGCACACCAAACACACCAAAGAATAGTAAGTTGTCGTTCAGTAATAAGTGGACTTACGTCGTTTCACATACGAATGGCATATAGATAGTTATATTTTTAAACTCTCAAGAGAGGATTACTGATATTTTACATTACGTTACGTTTAGTTTCATTCTTTTTTTTACAAGATGTACGACATCATCCGTTGACTGATCATCGGGTACAGATGATGATGTTAAGATAAAGACATAGCAGAATAACGCCTTGTATTAAAGAAGCCAAGTAACAGGCGTGTCGAGCGGCGCCACAGAAATATATATACTAGTCTACATGTGCCAAATACAACAAAGGAAATGAGTATTCGTACATATTATATTCGTCTGGCCCATTCGCGTAGTCAATCATATATCTCTGTCACACGCCCACACGCACGCACACACGCATGCACATGTTTAAATTCAGCTTTGATTCACTGTATACGTTTTGATGAATGAATAAATATGTAGTTTGTGTTATACTCATATTGGTTGATTGTACGTGCAGGCGTACGTGTGAAGGTGTTTCATATAACGTAACGTCAATACAAAGCTAACTCTGTATTACAGTTACAATGACGCTGAAGGCGAACGACAAATGTGACCTCGACCTTGCTCTCAATCACTGCGGCCCTGGCTTGACTTGCTGGCGGAGTCTGGAATCGGGCATAAACAGCATCGACAAGTGTCTCTCGTGTAAGTGCTACGGAATTTGACTTTCGGGGTACATTTTGCGTCCTTCTAGACCATTGGCTTGATAGTATTACCCGACGAGAGTCAGCCATCTTCATCACTCGAACGGTTTACGTGGTACTCTTCGAACGAGCAATGCGGTCACTAGGAAATCACCATACCAGAATACATTGTCATACATTAAAGAACTAACCCATTCGTCTTGGCTTATGATGAGGAACTCTCTTCCTTTGAACTCCCACGCTGTGTCAGCACTGTATGTTCTAACTGAAGAGACTACTAACATAACTGTTAACAAAGACACAATATACACGTGACTGCACGAATGCTTATTGCTACCGTACGTAACATATCGTAATCTTTTGTGTTTCAGCGAACGGCCCAGCTATCTCTCATGCCGACAACTCGGGTAAATTGATCATTTGATCAATGACTTACAAACGTTGTAAAAGAAAAACTGTTCATACCCGTCTGCTTTAGTCAATCGGGTGGGCATCGGATGGACGCCCCATTTTCTAGTTATGACATTCCTCATCTGACATACAACCATTTCTATAGCAAGTGTCTGCTGTCGGGTCACAATCTACAGTTATCTCTAGGATACTCTACAACCGCTGTGTCTACAACCTAAAGTTACATTATGCCATGAACCAATATATACACATAATAAAGGATCAAACAGTTAACTTGCGCACCACCTTTTTACCTGCAAGTATGTTGCAAGCATGCCGTTATTTTCTGTGGATCACGTTCCTACTTGAGGTGTCCAATGCAATAACCCTTAAGTCCGCTCATAAAGGATCACACGATTAACTCACACGCTACACCTGCGTCCGTCCGACAACATATTGTAATAGATGATGTATTGTATAAAAGTAAAAAAATCAGGTCAGATGACTGAATATAAGTGACTGCCTGCGGGATTTTATAATATGATATGTTTTTATTTCAGAGCCTACCGACACCATTCCAAAAGCGTCAGGTAAGTACATTGTTGCAACATTTGGTAGTAGCTAACTTCAATTATGCCTATGCTGGCCACTCGTAGTCTAAAATTTTCTAAAATATATGTGCACATACAACATTCACCACGACCGTCATCGTAAACAGACAAACCACCTGTTTTAATAATCGAAGCACTGAAAGGTGTGCGTGCGTGCGTGCGTGCGTGCGTGTGAGAACGTGCGCGCGTGTGTTCGTCTACACCTGTGTTCGCGTGTGTTCATTATAGATACTCTACAGTTCCCCAGATGGAGCACACAGTAACGACCTAGATAAGAGAGCGTTGACAAACTGTGACAGGCCGTAGGAAAAATGTCAAGCCAACCAGAACATAGACGTCATTGTGTTGTGTAGTAGTGCTACATCACCGTTTTGATGTTTGTCTTGTTGATATTTATATGATAAGCTTTATGGACTTTACAGTTTGACCAATAATGCGGTTTTTCACGCCCAACAATGGCGACACCGGAAATTTGAAGTGGAATCATACGTTAAAATGCCAAATATTTGATTTGTTTCTGTCTGGCTTCATTAGCACATGTACACAAAATCCAGTTGGTTATTGTACCAATCCAACTGGAACTGCTTAGCGATTAGGAACTGCTTAACCCCTTTTGTTTTTATGAGCTTCCGAGCTTGGTTTCCCGAAGATTTTAGCACGATATAAGTGTTTTATATTATAATGTATTGTATTACAATCACACGTGATACAAGTGCGTCTTGTTAAACCGAGAGTGTTAGAACAATGAAACCAAAATAATCAAAGGTTTCGATTACATTACCAGAGTCATTAATTTCGAATACGAATATTTAAAAAAATTAAACAATGCAGTTCGATTACCGATGACGAATACTTTATGTCTCATAAACACTACGGCACCTCTACTAATAGTACGACTGTATCGTCTTCAACAATCTATCTCCATTCTCCTAGTTGTGTTGATGCAATTTGATGAGGTTCAATATAATTAATGCTTTCCGTTTCAGACGCCGACCAAGTGTCGGTGATCGCGTTGGTTGTTGGCTGTCTGTTTGTGTTCGCAACTCTCGTTGTTACGTTGTACTGAGTAAACGCAGCGGTACGACGAACGCCGAAGAGGAACACTTGTTACCGGGCATAATCCAATATAGAAGTCTAACGGCCCGTTCACACGAGCGATTAGTTGTCCGATTCACCGGGCGACACAGTGTCGCCTGATCAAACGGACAATTAATCGCTGTGTGTATGGTTCTAAAGAAGACGGACATAAGTCGAGGAAGCTCTGTGTTCTTCAGCATAATATTTTTTATTAGCAAAGTTGTAAGAATGCGATATCATCAAGAGCTTATTATAGTATGTTGGCAGTTGTACTTATAAAGCAAAGCTATGTTAAACTGATCAAGTTCAGCTTACAATATGTTTACGATGTTGAGCAAACACAATGGCTCCGTCTATGTAACTTACAGGAATTACAAAGAACACAGCAATAGACAATCGGACATTACTAAATAAATTAAAATCGCAAACATGATGCTTTGACATTTTGCAACGGATAAAATATACGACACACACGTATCCCCCATTTAAACAAACCGCATGTAGACAATCGCAATAAATGTATACCAAATGAAAGCGTACCTTTATTATTGTGTTATATGCGCAAGTCGAATGTCGTTGCGATTCGCCGTGGAGTCCTTCGCAGAGATATATTCTCATCGCTACTGTCTTGCGTTGGTCTGGACTGTATTTTATGACTATGACCTTCACTGTGAAGGAATTGATGTAAACACCGACCCTAACATCGAGTGTTGTATAGCGATACTCGAGTGTGCCGACGAAGTGGCCCCGCATAATGCAACCACTGCCGATGCGAATATTCGACTCAACATACTCTCCCGCGGCTTTTTAGAGGCTGCGAGCATGGATAGACGAGTAGACAAAACGAAACTAATACACATTCATCCGAAGTTGAAGGAATCGGCAATGACGATGGGAGACATGGACGCGGTGGGATTCACGTATAAATGCCCAGACTGCCCGCGTACGTTCCCCACCAAGTTTCCGAGAGGGTTTGCGTTGTTGAGTTTCAGCGAGTGTCGATACAACGGACACAATTGTCACTACGCCTGAACTAACGTGCGTCTTGAACTTGGTCAGGGCCACTGCCGTAGTACTGCTCAAAATAGGCAATGACGTCACAACAGTATTGTGTGCTTATCACACTAAGACCACCGAAACCAATTAAGAAATTGGTAGGCATTCAAGTAGAAAGTTCATATATTAATAGTGGAATTGCGATCTTTAACAAACTTACATAACTTATACGCTACAGTTCACACAGAAGGTAGGCCGTATTGGTAATTTACCTTCAAGAGTAGTGATTAGCTCTCTCATACTTGGAGGTTTCAGTTTGCTTACGAAAAAACGACTGACTGCTTACAACAAATTCAACTTACGAACATGTATAATACCGATACTGAAAAGCATAGCGATTACATCAGTTTAATTCATGAATGATTACAAACTCCGCACTAGTGGCGCCACATAGTGAATGTAATGTAAGTTCACCACTGCTACAATTTACATTTGATGTGCAGATTCTGCAAATCGTCATTTAATTTGGCAGACTCCTAATATTTGTCAATAAATCTCTCAATATTTCAATTCCATACAATTGTGGATAGTGTTTGCTTTGAACATGTGTATAGGAACAAAATAACATTCGTTTTTGATTGAAACTATGTTACGTATACGCAAATGCCCAATTGGAATGGCGTAACAAGTCGGAAACAACAATTGCGTTGCCCAGCCAACATACCACTCCGAACTGTCCATTTTGAATCTATGATCAAGCTCTGGTAGTGGTGATATGCTGAGTGGCGTCACTCTCGGGACGTTTGAGGTGGTTAACGAGGGATGTTGCAAACTAAACCGCGTGGTGGCAGCACATGACACTCCGGTCCTTGTACCCACGAGCGCATTACTACTTGTTATCATTGTTTTTGTCAACACTGTATTTCGCGACAAAACATGACGTTGATTTATTCAGCAAGTACGAAAGTTAATTTTACGGAGAGAGATATCTGCATGACGGAGGTCGGTATCAGGGACAATTGCAACCGAAACAAAAAACGTTAGTGTCACCGAGATGGCTGAATCTATCCGACAGCCAGATGAACTTGTCCTCATAGGAAACATCGCAGAAAACTGGCGAAAGTTTAAGCAAGAATTTGAACTGTACATGACTGCAAGAAAGTACCGCAAGCAAGCCATCGAAGTATTTAACACTTTCGCACTAAATGCTGAGGAGAAAGGGAACTATGTCGTTGTGGTTGGGACGTTTAATTCATACTGCAACCCAAAAACAAACGATATGTACGAAAGATATGTTTTCCACAGACGAAACCAAGGGGAATCGATTGAACAATTCGTAACGGACTTGAAAATTAAAGCACCAACCCGCCAGTTTGAAAATCTAAAGGACAGCATGATACACGACCGCCTTGTTTTGGGCATCACCAGTCAGAGAGAGCGGGAACGGCTGTTACTTGAGGATGACCTAACACTCGCCAAGGCAATACAGATATGCGCAGCCGCGGAGGCACGTGAGCGGTAAATACAATCGCTAGCAGCAACAGTTGACTGTGATGCAAATGCTAATTACTGCAACGCCAGGGGGAGACACCAACAAAATAAAACCTCCCAAAATACGATGAATCCGAAGAGTTGCGCGACAACATGTAACAAGTGTGTGAAAATGGGACATTTTGTCTGTGTATTTGTATTTGTATTTGTATGCATAAACAAGCAAAAGAAAGGGAAAGTTCTTTACGTGTCGCACAATGAAGCCACAAGCAATGCAAACGGGATGTTTGTAGGCTTGATAGTCAGTGGTGATGAAGAGATAGACTCGACAGCCGGTTTCCATAAAATTAAGCTCGACAGGAAACTTCAATGCTCACCACATTCAACACTCCGTACGGGAGATAACGCTACCTGAGATTGCCAATGGGCATATGCTCTGCTCCTGAGGTACTCCATAAGAGAGTATATCAGTTTCTGGAAGACCTCGATGGCTTCAGTGTCTACACGGATGACACCATCGTCTGGGGATCGACAGAGGCAGAGCAAGATGAACGACTCGAGAAGACGCTTCAGAGACTGACTGTGGTGGAATTGGTCCTTATTGTGGATAAGTGCTACTTCAGACAACCTTAATTGCCGTATCTCGGAGAGATCGTGACGCAAGACGCTACTTGGAAAGGAAAGCGAATGGCAATGGCATGCCGAGCAGGAAATGGCGCTGAAAGTTTAAAGTGATGCCTCCACAGACGGAATCGGTGCCGTCTTACTGCAGGAGACGAATGGAGAATGGATGCCAGTGGCTTACTCATCGAGATCGATGACAACATCGGAATACAATTACGCCACATATTGAAAAGAAGCAACTGAGTGTTGTCTTTGCGAAACATTTCATTCGGATATCTATGGACGCAAAGTCCTCGTTGAAACTGATCATAGGCCATTGGTCGCGATATCGAAGAAACAGCTTTGTGATGCGCCACCGAGGTTATAGCGATTGCTGTTACGCATACAGAGGCATGACTTGGCGAATATACACCAGGAAAGTACCTCGTAATCGCAGACACGTTGTCAAAAGCATTCTCACCAAAGAAAGTGGCAAGCACGACAGCGTCAGAAGTGCACATACATGTGTGCACAGTAATATATGGATGTGAACGCAAATGGGCAGAGATAGCGGAAGCAACATAAACTGATGAGAAACTACAGCGAGTAGTTCGCAGGATGACCGATAAAACTGTCACATGCCCGAAGCCATACGCAGCGTTAACAAACGAACTGAGCATTGTCGATGGAGTAATCCTGAAGGGACAAAAGGTCGTAATTCCCAAGAGTATCAAACACAGAAGCTAAAGCTAATCCACGAGGGACACACGGACATAAAAAATGCAAGCGACGTGCGAGGGACGGACTCTATTGGCCAAATATGAACAGTCATATTTACGAAACAGTCTCTCGTTGCGACGGGTGCCAAGAGTACAGATATGCACAACCAAAGCAGCCACTGCAAATGCACGAGCGACCGAACAATCCATGGGCAAAACTAGGATGCGACATATTCTACATAAAACAGATGCCGTACCTGTTGACAGTGGATTACTACTCTCATTATCCCGATATAGCATTTCTCTCCAATGAGTCAAGCAGACAGGTGATCATTCATCTGAGGTCACTGTTCTCGCGATATGGCATTCCATCCACGCTGATGTCCGATGGAGGACCACAGTTTGCTAGTGCAGAATTTGAACAGTTTGCAAATGAATGCAAGACTATACAGAAGAACTTCCGACCGTACGACAGACAACTACGATTAAAGCACCTACGAAGGCAGTGCCGACGGAAGTTGACGAGTCTATAGATGACTATTCACCGTGTCGTCAACGCCACCTGTGCGACGATACCCGGAACGAGTCAGGAAGGCAACTGTTGAACTCAATTTGTGACATTAAGACATAAGAAAAATTCTTGTGATCTTTAGATTAATGCTAAACCTTAAGCTTGGATTTCTAGGCATTACTGAACTGCGTCAGGCTCTATCATAAATAGGGGGATGTTTTGATTAGTTATATCACAGTTAATTCCTTTGCGGCACGGATGTGTTGATTAGTTATATCACAGTTAATGCCTTTGCGACACGGATGTCCCGCAACGGTTGCTGTTGGTTCTCGGACGTATATGTAAACGTGGTACGCTGATGTTCGCATATATTAGCATAAACGTTATACACTTGGATATATTGTTGTTTCATAAACATTAGTAATGTCATAAAGCATTACAGTGATGTCAGATTCTGGTGACGCCATCTGGGTATTGCAAAATTGCCCATTAATCACCACACCACTGTATACATATTAACATAATTAAGTTAAAAGCAGCCATTAAACAAGAACAGGACAAACCTACCGATTGGGCTTGGGTTAATAACAATAATAATAATAAAATGACTTCTTTGGCGCCAATATCCTCGGAAAATCCGTGCTCAGTGGCGCATCAAAACCAAAGGATTAGGCATTCTCGTGATCATGTACAATGCAGAAAGTCGTCAACATATGGATGGAGGTGCCAAAAAGCTAAGGAGGATAGGCAATTTTAAAAAGATAGGTTTTCAGATGACGGCGAAATGAAGCTATATTTCTTGCTGATTTTATGCTGTCCGGGAGTGAATTCCACAGAGTTGGTGCGGCAACCGAGAACGCTTGAGTTCCAGCGTTTGTCTTAACTCTGGGAACAGAAAGTAAATCAGAACCAGACGACGGAAGCTGTCTGGGCTGTCTTGCTGGAGTGAGCATTGAATGTAAATATGCAGGTTGTTTGGTTGAAAGGGCTTGCTAGATACAAAACACATATCGACACAGGCTTACTGTTTTAACTTTCGACTTAGTTTGAACAGGCCACCATCGGTACGATATGTAAAATCCACTACGGTGGCTAGGCCGATTATCGCTTGTGACAGGAAGGCAGCCAGAAATATAGGAAAGAGTGTGGGCGCAATTACGCAGTCCTGTGTCACACCATTGTTGATGTCAAAGGATCATGCATGACACACCCTTTTACGTTCTCGTGTAGTTGTCGAGTCACAAACACACATTTTTTGGAGGACATCCGACGGGCAAGGCAGCCCCACAAAGCTTCCCTGATCACTGAATCAAACGTTTTGGTCGGATCGATAAAAGTCAAGTAGAGGTCACACCCTTGTTCCCGACGGTTTTCCTGCACTTGACAAGCAGATAATACAAAACCACTGTGTTTCGGGTAAGATGCTCTCGGATAGTGGTTGTAATCGGTTGAGTAGGCTTTGTTGTTCTTCATCTGATAGCTTTTCGCACGTCTTCGAGAAGTGGCTGGTCATCGAGCTCTGTCCTGACCAGTGTTTGAAGAACATTGTCAATTGTATCCAATTCGACTCGATATTCACGATTTAACAATTCAGAGAAGTGTTCTTGCCAAAGATTGAGAATGCCTTCAATGTCCGTGACAAGAGTGGAGCCGTCTATGGAGTGGAGAGGTGCGGTTTTTGTGCGCATGCGTCCATATATAGCCCTAGTGGCTGCGAAGAAAACAAGCGTTGTTGTTGTCTGCGTATTCCTGTAATTCAGTTGCTTCTGTTATCATCCATTGGTTGTTGATGTCACGATTTTTCCTTTGTACTTAAGCGCGTATACGTTGATATTTTGCTTTCCGAGTGTTTCAGTTTCTGTGGTTTTGCCAAATCGAAAAGGCAGCGTGTTGGTTGATGAGCAAGTGCTTGATTGATTTCTGCATCATTGTCATCAAACCAGTCTTCATTGTGTTTGGTTTCATATCCAATTGTTGTTTCGCATGCTTCGGTCATGGTGTTCCGGAACGAGGTCCATTGCTCATTGCCCGAGAGATTATCGTTGGGGGTTTCGGGGAGTCTGTCTTTGAGGTTCTGCTCAAATTAACGGCTCATATCTGCAGCATTGAGCTCCCCATGTGAAGCCTTCTCCTGTTATCAGTTTGCTTCAGACGTTTTGGTTTTGGACTAGTTTGGCACGACAGACGATCACGCTGACGTGTAATGACGTAATCAATCAGACGCCAGTGTTTTGATCAAGAGTGCGTCCAAGATGTGTTGTGTTCATGATAAGCAGCTTGTACTCTACATATTTGCTCAGTAGTAGCATTATTTTGTCATTAAAGTGTAATACCCCTTCTCGCCCAATGCCATCATCCCACATATCTGCATTTCCCTTCACGAGCGTTATAGTGTCCAAGAAAGAAACATTGTCATTCGCTGGGATGGCGGCAAGGATGTAATCAAGGATGTAATCAAGGATGTAATCAAGGATGTATTCAAGGATGTATTCAAGGATGTAATCAAGGGCAGCATAGAAGGATTTTCATCCTGATGTACGTTCGTAATGTGTTTTGAGAAAAATAGTAAATTAACGCGCATATTCATAAAAGCAAATGTCAGTTTAATAAGCACACATTTGCAAATACATCCAGTGGAATTGAACTGATTGCTTCAAGTGCTGCCACACAGGCGTAGCTAATCGCAACAATCGGTGCAACCCTTAATTCAGATAAATGGTAGATAATTCAGATTAATATGTTAGCACAGTGTATCGACAATAAATATTGGTCTACCAAGACGTGTATATTTAATTGGTAACACAATCGGTAGCCAAACTATTACAATTT
The DNA here is from genome assembly GCA_033239005.1 of Lamellibrachia satsuma. Taxonomy (NCBI): domain Eukaryota; kingdom Metazoa; phylum Annelida; class Polychaeta; order Sabellida; family Siboglinidae; genus Lamellibrachia; species Lamellibrachia satsuma. The sequence continues at coordinate 5,138,248 of BSQZ01000021.1, read as the reverse complement.
GTCCGTACTATTACAAACGTATATTGCTTCAAATGTAATTATGTCATAAGCAATGCGAATAAAAGCTGTACTGTAAAAAAACATGTGAAAACTGCAACTAACTAGTGAAACTGTGACCAGCAGATAAAATAATGTTTAATATTATGAAGGACAGTAGTGCAAAATGTCTACCACGCAGGCTGTACAGCAACACCAGTGCCCAATGGTTGAGCCCACGATGATGTTATATTTCGTTTTAACGCAAGATTAACTGCAAATCATAACACCAGCCTGTAGTCTCCAGATAATAGCCCTGTCCTGTTTTGATAGAACCGTGAATAGTTAACGTGATAGCATCATCACTGCTCACAGTTGCCATGCAACTACCTATGTGTAATATTATTATATGAACTATTCAAATATTAACCTACTTTGTTGGAAAAACTAACCATAACACTGTGGCAGAGACTCGGCGACTTGAGTCCGTCTTCTTTACGTTCTTTTCTCTTCGTCTTTGTCCGGCTGCTTTCGTGTCTCCTCGACTATTGTCGGCTGTCATCGGTTTTTGTCGTACTACTGCGTCTACTCAGTACAACTGAACAACGAGAGTTGCGAACACAAACAGAGAGACAACAGCCAGCGCGATCATCGACACTTGATCGGCGCCTGAAACAGAAAGCATATTCAATTAGGGGTAGGCAAGACGCACTACGTCACTATCAGGAAAAAATATTTCGCACACGTAAGTAAAATATGTCATAAAACAATGGCCTGATGTTTTTAAAACCACGCGTGATGTGCAATTTTCTACAGCTTTCTAACGAATCAGGTGGGACAGTCACGGTTGTTGAAGACACGCAGTGTTTGAATAATTAGTCATCTGCGGCTGGTGTGACGAGCGGTGTTGATCTATGAAAGTAGATGTTTACTAAACTGGAAAATTATGATTAGGTCAATTTAAATGAGAAGTTTAACTGTTAATGTTATTGAATATATTGAGTGTTAATTATAACTATATTATTTAACGTTGTATTTTAATTGTCCCACGAGGACGAGGCTGTAACAGATGGCAATGATCAGACTTGATACCATTTGTAGACAAATAAACAACTTACCCGAGTGGTCCGGAGTAGTGGCGGTGATAGTGTCGGTGATAGTGGCGGTGATAGTGTCGGTGATAGTGGCGGTGGTGGTCTTGGCTGAAACAAGAATCACTACAGTGTGTAATGAATTGTTATGATCAATACGAACAATAAGTGACAACTTATACCTTTGGATTTTCAGTTTCATGTTATATCGTTCTACAAGTTGGAAATCGTTTCCCAGGCTGCGAATTTAGTGTGATTCCAATGCCAGATTTCGGTTCGGAATCATTAAACCGTCAGATTTATATGATTGTGTGATTCCGTTGGAATCCTTAGTTTTCGGGAACTCGACACGGTATAGTATTGGTTATAATCAGCCTGCGGCTGGTTTGCCGCAGTGAAATCCGAACGATCACCAGTGTTGTGGAAGTCGGCACTAGATGTAACAGATGGCAATGGTCAGACTTGTTACGATTTGTAGACAAATAAACAACTTACCCGAGTGGTCCGGAGTAGTGGCGGTGATAGTGGTGGTGATAGTGGCGTTGATAGTGGCGGTGGTGGTCTTGGTGATAGTGGCAGTGGTGGTCTTGGTGATGGTCGGCGTCCTATTTGTGAAGTTAGCTGAAACAAGAATCACTACAGTGTGTACTGAATTGTTATGATTAATACGAACAATAAGTGACAACTTATACGTTTGGATTTTCAGTTTCATGTTATATCGTTCTACAAGTTGGTAATCGTTTCCCAAGCTGCGAATTTAGTGGGATTCCAATGCCAGATTTTGGTTCGGAATCGTTAAACCGTCAGATTTATATGATTGTGTGATTCCGTTGGAATACTTAATTTTCAGGAACTAGATACGATATAGCATTGGTAATAATCAGCCTGCGGCTGGTTTGCCGAGCGATATAATGAAATCCGAACGATCATCAGTGTTGTGGAAGTCGGCACTAGATGTAAACCCAACTCATTGAAGGTGAATCGTGAATTGAAACAGATGTTTCGTTTTATTGGTCCGACAGCGTCTTATCTTCCAATTTGAAAGTTTCCTTTGTGGAAAACGAATTACGCAGTGCGTACGTTCCAAAGGATCCTGCTTAAAAAAAACAAAAATACAATGGCAAGTCATATCATTTCATATGCAATACATTATTGTATTGTAAATAATTTATGCTTGACTTCCACAAATCTACTGGCAATATTCGGAGTACTGCGTATTGCAGTATTGCGCATGCCAACAATATTCAACTGTAGGCATGCCACGTGGTCGGAGTTCCAAGGACGAGATCGAGTCCCACGTCATAGGCCAAGACGAAGGGCTCATATCATTCCACGGTGGTTTTGACGGTGTTTGCTGGCACGATGACATACTGCGAGTCGCTGACTCTCAGAGCTTATTATATTACGACAATGGTCCATAAAGACAATGCATGTAGCTCGAAAGTTAACGTCCTTAATGCTTACCAGAGAGACATCTGAAGATGCTTGCTGATTCCACACAAAAAAAGCATGCCAAGTTGCCGTGGCCGCATAGATCATCACCTGAGGGGTCACAACTCTCGTTCGCCTTGCTCAGGGTCACTGCGATATATAGGGGAAATGTTTCAACAAATACAAAATGAAATAACATCTCGCATGGTTACATCCGGGTTAATCATTATATTTAGTTTTTCTTAGAAGCGTGCCGCTGTGATAAGTATTGGCCTAGACGGCGAATAAAACGCAACTGCGGTTTTGAGAATGCACACTTTATGTTGTGATTGTTCCGTGTCTTAAACCATCTTGACTGCTGCTGGGAAAACGAGTGAAATTTTTCGAATGATATTGTTATGTTACAATTTGTCCTGGAAAGAGTTGCAACTTGCCCCAGCACCATCTCAATCACGACATATGTGATTACTTTCAAACGTACTTAAATAGTGCTTAACGACCCATTCAACAGCTAGATGCTATATTCATAACTATAACCACCAGAACAGAAAAGCATATAATAAGACATGTGCACACAAACCCTTAACAATTAGACTAGTGAAGGTTTAAAAATTACCATTTTTTTTAAATGGCGCCGTTTTTTGTTTACCTTGGCAGCGGATTCACGTTATACCACACGTAGCATGTTTAAAACTATTCATGAACATGCTACCACATTGAGAAATAAGTTGTTTGCGTTAGTAGCTTTGTCTGCAGTACGTATGTTACAACTTACCCTTGTTACAACTAGCCCCGGTCTCCCATATACAATTTGAAATACTACTGTAATGAACTAACTCCAGTTTACATATACACTTGGTCTGGAGAGGACGTGCCGGGCGCTAGTCACAAGCACGCACGCACGTACTAATCCGAACATATAAAAACATTAAAACTATTATATTTACATTTCTGCATTGGTGTGCGACACATTATCAACCCACCTGTCTTCAACAGTGAACGTCAACTTACTGCTTTTGGGGAGGCAGCGTTCGAATGATTTATCATAAAAAGTTGTCCTGATGAAAATCGAGTCGTCACCGCATCCGCATCTACCGTTCACACATTCAATAGACGCACATTCTTTTTTATTGTTGCATGTTTCGCCGTGTTTGCCTGAAAAACAAGAAATGCATAATGTTTTTTAACTTGTGGCCTTCGTTAAGTATGTGGTGGGTGATAATACAGGTATGTCTGGTGCTTCTGGTGTTGTAATGTGGTGAGTAGTTTATAGTGCATGCGCGTCATGCTCTTTCTTCCAGCTGCTACAGCAAGCTATCTTCATTTAACCTTCTCGTGGTACCCCCGGTAATTATGCACCCTACGACCCCAGGCTAAAGGTAAAACGGTAAAGGTAATTTCTTATATAGCGCGCTATCCAGTCCTTATGACTGCTCAAAGCGCTTTACACTTCTCCACCTGGCAGACCTGTTCATTCCAAGGCCATTTCAACTTCTCTGGGAAGCATTCAGCCAAGCTGCAATTATTGCGCGAAGACTATTCGTTCACATATCCACCACTGTCTGTATTGCCAGGTATTCATTTATACAGCTGAGTGAACTGTGGGGTGATGAAACTTGCCAAAGGTACGAAGCGACTGTAGTGGGATTTGAAACCGGGTTCTCTCGATTAACATGCTAGGGATCTAGGAGAAGGACAACGCCAATTTCGAAACTTGGCAGACCAAACTCATCAGTCTTGGCAGGTAGTTGGCGTAGGAGAAGGACAACTCTGATTCCTGTTCTGTGTGGTGCGTCTGTAATGTGGTGAGTAATTTGTAGTGCGTGCGCTTCAAGTTCTCGCTTTCAGTTGGTGCTGCAAGGTATCTCTGTTTAGCCTCCTCGTGGCACCTTCGGTAACCATGCACCCTACAGATCCAGGCTAACTTGCTAGGCATGTAGGAGAAGGGCAACGCCGATTTCGAAACTGGGCCGACCAAACTCATCAGCCTTGGCAATCAAGTATCGGGTCATATATCTGAATTCCAAATCAAGTCGCAAGTCGCAAGTCGCAAATGTGGGTGCCTGACTCGAGTCAACAAGTCTGATAAATTATCAACATCGCTTCACACTACACGGTAAAGATAGATAGAAGGAACTTCTCCCAGCTGCCATTGAAGTGCAGTCTGGGATATGTTCTTATTCCTCCAATGTATGATGTGCAGCAGCAGCGTCGCTCTCTTTTTCAAGCAATGATTTTTTCCGTACCCATGAAACTACCCCTTTCATGTTATTGATTGCTTTCTTTTCTCTTGGAATTGTCCCGTCCTCAACGATAAAAACGAGTTATGTTGTTGTGTGTTCGTCTTGTCGTGGGATGGGTAAGGTATCTTCTGTGTACGTGTACATATCATGCGCGTTACCTACAATGGCCTGTCTGGTCTTAGCAGCGGCCAGAGCAGTCCTTTTTACAACGCCAATTTCGCCATCACACGGGCCTTTCCCTCGACGGCTTCCGAAACGTTTGTTTTTTTCAGTTGGAAAAAGCAACAACTTCGTGATCGTGAATCACGAGCTTGAAGAAAAATTGCACATTCATGCAATATTCGCATAAGCATTGTATGAGCTTTTTGATCTACATCAAACGGTTGGATTACTAGAAGACAATGCTGGACATATAATATCGCAAGGTTTTTAATGGCGGAAGACCTAAATGGACACTTCAATTCCATGTTGATCAGGGAGGATATTAGTTCATTACCAGTTCCAGATGCTAAATTTCAGGAAGCTAAATCTGACTATTTAGGGCAGTTAATCGTAACTCCAGAAATGAGTAGCTAAGAAAAGGATAATAAATCACCTGGAGTGGAATTCCGTCAACACTACTGATGCAACCATTAGAGCAAGTTAGTATACCGCTTGCGAGACTGTTCAACTTATCATTAAAGGCGGGGGTGGTTCATTTTGAGTGGAAAGAAGCAAACCTCATACCATTATTTTAAAAAGGTTCGAGAAATAAATCCGTTTAACATCATTGTAAACAGATTAATTAAATACCATATGGTGGACTTCCTTGTAAGCATAACTTATTAAATCCATATCAACATGGATTCCTAAAATATTGGTCATGCATAACAAATATGTAATGTTTTTGGGAAGAAATCACTAAATGGATAGACGAGGGATCACCAGTAGATATTATCTACTTAGATTTTCAGAAAGCTTTCGACAAAGGGCCATATCAAAGATTACTTCTTAAATTGAATGCCAAATGTATCTTAGAGGACATAATTGATTGGATAAAAAATGGCTGACTGACAGAAAACAGCGTGTTATAGTAGATTTGAAGGTTTCAAATTGGAAATCAGTTTTGAGTGGGGTACCAAAAGGAACAGTATTGGGACCATTAATAAACTTAATATATATCAACGACTTCGAAGATAATATAACAAGCAACGTACTGAAATTAGCGGATGACAAAAAGTGTTTAGAAAGATTAACAATGATGGTGATGAACAACGTTTACAAAACGATCTCGACAAATTAATGAAAAGCTCTGAAAAAATGCACATGTTATTAAATTTTGAGAAATTTAAATGCCTACGAATATCACACGGGAACTTGGATGTAAACTATAAAATGGAAGATACTGTTCTAGGTACCATCGTAAAAGAAAAGGACTTACGAGTAACAGTAAGTTCTGAAATGAAAGTTTCAGATCAGTGTGGCTTGATTACAGCTTCAAGTGGTAATCAAACTCTCGGGTTGATTGTGATAAATATAACATAAAGGATAAAATTCAATTACACCTCTGTATAAAGCAATAGTTAGGCCTTGTGTTGAACACTGTATACAAGCTTGGAAAACATATTGTAGGAAGGATATATATATATATATATATATATATGTATATATATATATGTATATATATATATATATATATATATATATATATATATATATATATACATATATATGTATACATATATATATATATATACATATGTATATATATATATATATATATATATATATATATATATATATATATATATATATATATATATATATATATATATATATATATATATATGTATATATATATATATATACATATATATATATATATATATATATATATATATATATATACATGCAGTGTATATGATTGACGAAATACAGAGGAGAGCAACTTAAAATGATTCAAGGTCTGAGGGACCTTAGTTATGAAGAAAGCCTAAAAGAATGTGATTTAATCCTAGAGACAAGGAAGTTAAGAGGAAATCAAATTGAATTAAAAAAAATTAATAGGTATGAAAATATTGATAGAAATATATTTTCTCACCCAAGAAAGACAGCAAAGCTAGAGGACATGAGGGAACAATAATAAAAGATCAGTGTTGATTGGATATCAGGAAGTATTCGTTCTCACAGAGGACACTAAATGAAGGGAAAACATTATCTACAAATTGTTTAACTGGTAGCAGCGTAAATATGTTAAAAAACAGGGTTGACACATATCCCAGGAGGGCGGGTTACCCATAGATGAAAATTTTTTGACTTTTGTCCACATGCCATCTGGGCCTTTGCCTTGGGTGGCAATCTTATTAAATATTGTTATGTCATTCCTATGTTATTTTGTCTCAGTTTGTTGAAGGCGATAAAACTGATAACAATAGCAAACTGACACAAATCTACCATGAAACTAACATATTTCATAATTTTTATAAATATCTAAATTTGTTTCGGTAACTTGCAAGACTCCTGAAAAGTGAGTTCGATTTTCGATGATTTAAACACGAAGTAAATTGACGTTCGTTACACCAAATTTCACTGTACGCGATAAGTGTATGCAATGACCTTCACGGAATAATTTGTGTTGTCAGTTTAATTATAACATACAACTTCGATTCTAAAAATCAAATTATCTTAAATTTACCTCAACATTTGCAATGAAAACGTTAAATTAACGAGACGTTCGTGACGTTCTGGACACCGTGCAAAAATAAAAATAAAATTATATTAAATCATATCCCATTAGAATCATCTGACTAAAAATGCTATCGAACCACACACTGTACTTAAAAGGAAAACATAAATAAGAACAGTCGTGAATTCGCTTCTTGCCGGACCCGACAACGGTCGTTATTCTCAAGGACACCAGCCGCAACGACTGTTACCTTGGTTTTACTAGTCTTGTATCGTGCCAGTCCTTTGTGACATACCCATATATTTTCTCATAGTTATTGGCTACACTCTTATAATAATTATAGTTTCAAATTGGTGTCCATCTTAGATGACAATTATAATGTAAATATTATAGCCTTATAAAGAAAATATTATTTTAATGTTCACAATGTTATCTCAACTATATCTAACATATATAATCTATCAAATGATCAAATAAGTATAGTGGTCTTTACTTCGACATTCATATCAGGTCAATTATAAACTTAACTGCCACAATCTCCCCAGTATAGAAAACATACACATATCGCAGAAAATTCTGAACAATAAAGTTGTGACGTTGGCGTCTAATATAAAGTTGTTCTTATCTTATCGCATTCAACAGAATATGGATATATCACGGGAATGATAAAACATAATTATAAGAATTGAGGCTCAGAAACAGCTGGGAGATGTGTCTATATATGTTTTCTATGTGCTTGATGTGATAAGATCACATTCACCTGGTGAATTATAATGGAATTCAAAGATTCGAGTAACTCTGAGAACATGCACAGGCCGGTGGTTCTCTTACCCGAATAATTACGTCCCATTATTGTCCACCAGGTAGCGTGGTAATATAACGGGAAGGGTCTATTGTGGGTATTGTTTTGTCTGATACTCACGATAGCACTGAGTCTTGTCTTCAGATGGTGTTGACCCATGGTCTTCACAAGAACAAACACTGTCCTTGCAGTTTGCCTTCCATCCAATGCACTCGTCATGGTGAACGCATGAGTCCCCGATCTTTTTCGCTGCAGGGCATAAACATTTTGCAAATTAATTTTGTAAGTCAGTTCGATACATATCCAAATGACACGGCCTTTCAAATCACAATCATATTTACAAGAAATAATAATGTTAACGAGCATTGGGGAGACCGGGGCTAGTTGTAAAAAATAGTTTATTTCAAGATTGCGTTACGGATTATTATCTGATCAATGATATTGTCAATGAAAATAGGACCGCAACTATTTCCTCCAGTTAACACATGCATAATTAAATGCCTACTGCATTGCTCATGTGTGCAATGAAAATAGCCCTACTAGCGTTACAATTTACCAAGATACGGGGAAAGTTGAAACAGCCAGTGGGGTAAATTATTCCCTATGTTTTACCATTGATACATGATGTGACACAACATAATACAAACGTAATGAGTCCAAATCGTGTTTAATATGGACGACCGGGGCTAGTTGTAACAAAACACCATATTTCAGGATTGCGGCTCAGATTATTATTTGATGGAAACTGTGCGAGTGCCAGTGGGACCTCAGATATTTCCTGCGGTTAGCAAATATATATATATATATTTCATGCCTAGCCTATCTCTCACATAAACTCAATTAATCAGCTTAATTTGAACACTGACAAGGAGATTCGTAAGTAATTCGTGCCAAAGTACGGCTGTTGTAATGTGTTACGTTTCGCGCATATCCTCCTCGTTAATGACAGTTCGAAGCCGACGTCGCAAAAGCAGAACCCGAGTTCACACTGGTCGAACAGTATGCATACGCCACCGCCGTAGTTGCAGTCAGAGTTGCTTGCACAGGGTTCGTAGGGGGCCGCTACAACATAACACGGCGCTCATAACCGATAACATATGTGATAAGGTGAAAATAAACCATACTGAATGTCGTAGCTTGAGATCTGGCTTTAAAAGTATATTATATGATTTGATTTGTTAATGAAAACATTGGAAGGATTGAATTGTTATAACATAACTGCTGTTAAGTATGTTATATTGCAATTATGTTATCAGGTGAAGCACTAATCTCACTTTACACTTTCATATTCAGTGTTAGCGCGGTTGACATTTTCGCTTTCACATAATAACGTCAAACGTTGTCCTAAATTAACACCTACATCGAGGGGTTTGCCAAGATGTCACTCCACAATGATCACATAATCATGTGCAAATAAAGATATAGTAGATACGTTTATGTATTAAAAAATCTATCCAAGCATATAAAATAATACTGAAAAATGAAGCAGATTGTGAGGAAGCAAGTTGGTGTAGCACAGATACCAAGAACTTAATATTAACTATAGGAGTTGTTTATCGTAGTCAGCGCATAGGACAAGAGGAAGATGTAAATCTACAAAATGCCATAAGGCGATGAATAAGGAGGAAATGTGTTACAATGGGTGATTTTAACCATGGTCATATACATGGAGAGTGCTGGGGGTGACGACCATCAGTTTCTACTTCTAACACAGGATTGTTTCTTTTCTCTCAACATGTCTTGGAACCAACCAGAGGTGGGAATGTGTTGGATTTAATGTTGTCTTCTCAAAACGAATTAGTTGACAATGTCAACGTACACGAACATTTGATCATCGCCAGATCCATTTTAACATGACAGTAAAACATGACCTTTGCAGGTAATAAGAACCCATGTAATATAAACAGGTAAGATAAAGAGTTTTGCAAGAGTTTCTATGATTATGAAAGGAGTAAACAGAAAGTTCGAGGTATAGTTGGGCCACTGGAAAACAACAATGGAAACGTAATTTTAGACGGGTTTCAAATGACTGAGGACTTGAATGAATATTTCAACTAAATTTTTCCACAGAATATATAAGCTCACTTCCAGTTCCAGCTACTAAATTTGAGGACGATAAATCAGATCATTTAGGGCAGTTATTTATAATCGCCAAAACTGATTCAGTAATAGTAGAACAAATTAGTACACCGCTTACAAAAGTGTTTAACAAGAAGAGGGAATAGTTCCTTAAAAATGGAACGGAGCAAACATTACGCAGCTATTTCAGAAGGGATCGAGGAAAAAGTCAGAAATCACAGACCAGTGAGTTTAACATCAGTTGTATGCAAATTATTTGAAACGATCATTAGAGACTACATGGTAGAACTCCCCGTAAAACATGAATTAATAAATACATCTTAACATGGGCCCCTAAAAGCGGCGTCGTGTCTAACCAATCTATTATGTTGTTTGGAACAAAATTGCAAATTGGGTAGATGACGGGTAACCAGTGGATGTTATCTACTTAGACTTTCAGAAGGCCTTTGATAAAGTTTCACATCAAAAGTTGTTCGTTAGACTAAAGGTCCATGGCATAGGTAATGATGTAATCAACTAGATAGAAATGTGGCTTACACAAAGAAGACAGAGTGTAATAGTAGATGGTGAGATTTAAAACTGGAAATCTGTTTTGAGTGGCGTACCACAGGGACCAGTATTAGGACCTGCTATTGTTAATATATATATATATATATATATATATATATATATATATATTCATATATATATATATATATATATATATATATATATATATATATATATACATATATATATATATATATATACATACATATATATATATATACATATATATATATATATATATACACATACATACATATATATATATATATATATATATATATATATATATATATATACATACATATATATATATATATATATATATATATATATATACGTATATATATATATATATATATATATATATATATATATATATATATATATATATATATATATATATATATATATATATATATATATATATATATATATATATATATATATATATATACGTATATATATAGATATACAAATAATTACGGGATGATCTAGATAAATTTATTAAATGGTCTGAGAAATGGCAAATGTTATTACATTTTGGGAACTGTAAATGCATACACATAGAATTTGGAAACATGGACAAATAATGTAAAATGGGGGATGCTATACTATAATCACAAATGAAAAGGACGTATGAGTAGTACTATTTGATGCAGACATGAATGTTTCAGAGCAACGTGTGATTGCTGCTTATAACTTCACTAAATAAAGTTTCATTCACGAAACTTCATTAGTGGCTGTGTGAGATCATATTATGTGGACATAACGAAAATAGCATTATGGACAGTGTGTCCGCTAGTGAACTTCCAACCAAATACTTTGGAAGGTGGTTCCTTTAAATGGAATCAACAACTAATTAATTGCTTAACTGAAACGGAGTTAGTTGGGGGTTTCATATAATTAAATTACCCCAATTCTCAATTTTTGTTTCTCAAAGTTAATCAAATTTAAAAATGAACATTATAACCGTCAGGAAATCTATAAATCGGGAATGTGACCGAAAAACGTTATATTTCAGATTTAAATGTGAAGATGTTCGAAAGTATATGCAGCGATAGCATCTCATCTAAGACGAAAATAACCATAATGATCACGTGCTCAATACTGTTATGATAAACGTAGACGTTCAGAAGACGTACACTTTCGACCTAGAATACCATAGTCCTTGAATGAAAGACATTGGTGCAAGTGGCAATTGTTTGCTGTTCTATGGGATGTCGATGACGTAACACCAGTGTGTGGAGTACATAGGGTTCATAATGAACTGGAAGACCACACCTTCACTTGAACATGTACAGAGTTCGAAGATATGGTGGATCTAATATCGATGTTAACACCCGTTTGAACAAGGCCCGTGGAACATTCTTGAAACTAAAACTAATATAAAGATCATTCCGGGGTACAAAGAAGACGCTTAATCAGAGTTACAGCATGTCCACTCTATTACATAATACAAACTGCTGGCCACAATAAACTGCTAATAGAATACTGCCGAATGAAACTGGACAGAAGAACATGAACTACTGTTCACCATAAGGTGATGGGAGTCGATATGTCATGTTTGGCGAATATACGATGGAAATAAAGACAACATGGAGACAAGGAGAAGAACTGTGGGGATAAATACTTGAAAACTACGAAACCAACGGAAATGAAACTCATTCTGTCTCGGTTAGGAAATGTATAATGTTAACATCATCAATACAACAAATGGCGTTGATTGTCTTTGTGTTCGTTGCTGGTATTTTACTCGTGCTATGTGTTGCGTTCCCGGGTGTTCGCATTGTCGATTTATAAAGGTATGCAAAACCCAAGCAGCAGCTTACCTGCAGAAGGATCTATGGTGGGGATATCTAAAACAGAAATCATACTGGCAAAATTAAGGTGGTTTATGACGTGTATTGTATTGTTTGAATGCATGGGGCTTTATTAGCAGTGTTATCAAATTATCAGTGGGATTTTGTCATAGTAACGTGGCCACCAGGGCATGACGTTCCATTTACTTTTCAGAATAATTTGTACTGGACTCTTTTTGTACAGTTATTTTTGTTCTCTTTGAAAAACTGTTTATGTTTTTTCTTGAAAGTGTGGTGCATTTAATAGGAATATTTCAAAGGTGCCTGGAATTGCACGTTTCTATGACAAACCCGAGAAACGTAATAAAAAATAAATAAAAAATAATGTGTTGTACATATTATGTCGATACTTCACACTTTGGTAGAGCAATATATATATACAACGAAGTCCAAGCAGCATAAATACTAATTTGAAAGTTAATGTGCAAGTTAATTTGTAAGTTTACAACAATAACAACTCAAAACACGACGTTTTCGATTTTGAAATATTTATCACAGGTAAACAACACGCAACAACAATGATATATCTGGTGTGATCTCTTTACTATGTTTACATATCATTATTATGCTAAATTTCAAAATTATGAGGTGGTGAATGAAAACATTTTGAGAACTGCCCATATATATATATATATATATATATATATATATATATATATATATATATATATATATATATATATATATATATATATATATATATATATATATATATATATATATGTATATATATATATATATATATATATATATATATATATATATATATATATATATATATATATATATATATATATATATATATATATATATATATATATATATATATATACATATATATATATATATATATATATATATATATATATATATATATATATATATATGTATATATATATACATATATATATATATATATATATATACACACACACACACACACACACACACACACACACACACACAATTATACAGTGATATTGTGAATGCCATTTTGCATACTTACAAGTGGTGGACGGTGTATTCTCGGTATTCTTACACAGTTTGTCCGGTGTGCAGTAACTGCCTGGTTCACATGTGTTCAATACGCCGATGCACCATTCTCCGTCCTTCTTCACTGCATAATATAATCAACTTGCACATGGCTTGAGTTATGTACAAGTCGAATGTATTGCTTACGTAAATAATGATTAGGTCAAGTAAAATACCCACACATCGTATCATACCCACAAATGATGAATAGAAGAACAGTGGTGCAGATATTTGCAGCAGGCAGGCAGATATCTTTGTCTCAATTAAGGCGGTGGTACCCAAAGTGGGTAATGTTGCCCCATGGGGCGATTATTATTGCCAGGTGGCGAAAATCTTGCATAGTATTTTATAGAGGGGCACTACGTGGTGTTTTGGAGGCGCCGGAACTCTGGTGGATTATTTTTGATCATGCATATCAACATTACTTGATTGGAACAAACGCATTAACCAAACGTGGTTTGTTACAGCTGAGCTACATGTATATATCATTATGGTTTTACCTACACGTATTATCATGGCAATTGTTTGTAAAATCAAGACATCGATTTGTTATTATTTATTGGACAGCTTTTATAACATCCTTTTATAACATCCTGCAAAAATACAACCCATAATACCATCGATGACGAAATGCAGCCAGTATTCGATGGATTATCTTGGATATACATTTAAACCCCAAACAAGGAGTGTGTGTATGCCGATGCATTTAGCTTTATCCACTTGTTGGGGCGCGGTGGCGCAGTGGTTAGAACGCCGGACTCTCAATCGAGAGAACCCGGGTTCGAATCTTCTTGTTGCCGTTTCGAAACTTTCGAAAATTTCGTTCACCCCAAGTTGCCACAGTTCACAAAGCTGTATAAATGAGTACAGCGCAGTAATTGCAGTGTGGCTGAATGCTTCCATGTACATCGAGATGGCGTTGGAATGAACACGTCTGCCAGGATGTGAAGTGTAAAGCGCTTTGGCGGACTGGATACCACGGTAAATAAGAACATAATTTTTAGGTAAAACTTATTTTCAACCAGATATCCCTGAAAGGGCCTAGAGTAATATACTAAAAATCCCCGTGAATCCACCTTGAGCTAAACGCCAAATCCAATATGGCGTCCAAGGTGGCGGCAACCCCTCGATTAACACAATAACTTCTGAACTACTTATTCTAGAGGGCACATGCTGGTGTCTGTGGTAGGATTTTCCACTATGCTCTCTCTATCCAACTGACACTACTAGAACATTTTAAAGGCTGAATAATCAGATCGTGCATTTATTTCATGTTTTACTCTAATCAGAGCAAATATAAAGGATAAAGGCAAATAATATTAAATTCCAATCGTTGTATTACTCAAAGTAATGAGTAGTATAACATTCTATTCAACGCTACATACTGATATAGACAAACTGCCTCAACAAGTTGCTATGCTATCAATATATTCACACTACTGCGGAATCAGCACCAGTTGCATAACACCTTACGTAAATCTTACCGTGTATAGGCTTCCGCAGATTGACCCTGTGTATGTGTTTAAACACAATTATCCACTGCAGGATGAGCAGAGGTCAGTATAGTACAGCGCAATCTTTGTGTTCCCATAATGATCCATACAACCAGAGGAAACCATGCGGAGGTGCTTATCTGGGGTAGGGAGTGGTGTCGCTTGCTACAAGACTCAGTTGTCCATCGTCTTGCAATGACCAGCCCCTGTCAATGGGAGGCAGGGTGTTTCCACCCATTGCTGCACAATGCGGTAGGTTCGGAAGGAATACTGCCGGGCAGCGGCCGTGTCTCTAAAGTGAATTTCGAAGACAGTTTACACTTCCTGATGGCTCTCCCGTAGAACATATATCCCAAGGCATCCAGTGCGGTCCCTCGGTGCAGTGTGATCGAGAACCTTTATCCAGCTTCCACGATGTCTTCCTTTTTATTGTCAACGTTGATGAAAACTTCCAGGCAGCAGATGTTCCCCAAACTCTCCTACATCTTATGCAGCACGGTCTTCTTATCCTTGTCGAAGAGCTCTGACACACTGTCACACCCAGATACAGCACTGTTGAACAGCAGGTACATCCTAAGAGCTCCGGTTTTCTCCGACGAGAACGTTTACACAGGAAGCCATGCCTCGCCCCATGTCCACACTGCCGTGTGTGTCACTGGCTCGCCAGCATTACCAGGATGTCAATGTCGGTGGCGACAACAAGCACATGATTGCAAACCTCCTGGTCTGTTGAGACAAGCGGTCTGTCCGCGCCAACCTCAGTCTGCTTGCATTGAACAGGATCGTTTGCAATGCAATGTGCATTGATTGAGACAAGGCGTGTCTTGTTGGTTAAGTAACTTGAGTTCTTGAGAAAGCTGTGCTGAGGGATTAGTGGCGTCATACTGGCTATGCTTCTGAGAGGCGCACAAATTCAGGTATCTAGTCCCGATGCTGGTTAGACGTAGTTGAGTTCACACTAGCGTTCGCACTAACACATTTGGGGAGTGCACGTGCGAACTTCACCTGGATAGAATCCGTGGTGCCTCGACAGTGGGTGATGCATCAATGCACCTTCAGTAATCTCATCAAACACTGCTAGAGTTCCGCCGTAGAAGTTGTCGGTCCTCTTAGCAACGAACAGTCCTTAATCAGCAAACATCCTAAGCTCGGCATCACGCATCAACTGCTTCACTTTTCTGGTCTGCTGCGCATAGACACGCACACACGCTCAGGCGAAGGTATACCGGTATCAGTCCCTTCATATAAACCAGCACCAGGGCAAATTACCAGTCCGGGTTGAAAATACGAAGAGCTCGAAGAAGCCCAACAATGTGATATACTGCAGTGAGTGCACCCACCGTTTGGCTGTTCTGCCCCTCCCAGCAGTCTCGAACGGAATCAGCTGTGCCGAACGCAATCAACTGCCTCCACGGCGTGGTCGTGCGAGTCCCGCGCAGACTCGAATACCATATTGACATGATTGGTATCGACTCCTTTCAGAGCATCTGGAAACCTCAGCAGATCAGACATTAGCGATGCAGTCGTGAACCAGCGAGCCCCAAGAGCCCGCGAGTACAGTCATTGTATGTGCAACTGAGTTCCCAGTGTAGACTGTCTCGCAGCAGGCGTCAATGACAGCACCTGACATCATGTAGCCTATTGAATCCATGTATGTCTTCACAAAATTAAAGTCCCTCAGCCTCAGGATGACAACTTCAAGTTGTGGAGAAGAGATCAACTGCCTTGATGTACAGTGTCTGGTCAAACGTGACGAAGCAACACTTTTGTTACAGACGGTCACTCTCTTTCTTGGCGTAGCACAGTGTTGAGAATATCGTGTGTAGGATCGCCATTTATAAAGTAGAGCGGCGTAATGTTGGCCTTCTCATAATCCAGTGTAGTTAATTGACGCCGCTCATCTTCAGCTTGTAGAGAGGTCCAGAGAGAAGAAGGAGCGGTTCAACACCACATATTTCAACCCCGGTGTGGCTCGCTCGCAATGAATGTGGCTGCCTTGGACCTTCGTCGGATGCTGAAGTGGAACATTTTCGGCTTGGAAAGGAGGTATTGTCACCGTTATTCCACCCATCGCATGGAAAGTCCCGCTTCTTGTTGCCAAAGCAAGTAAAGGGAGATAAATGTACAACATTGGGCTACACGCAGCTATGATGGCCTGACCAATAGCTGCACATTTCCTCTTCACAGGCATGCTGTCTGGGTTCTGTGAGGTGTTGACACCCTGGATGAACCTATGAAGTGGATCTGGAGAAGCAGATGTAACAAGAGACCCACTGCTGCTTTTAGCAGGGAATTCATCACTTTCATATGCAGCAATCCTGATTGCAATTTTGACCAGCATAGCTGCCATTTCAATAATCTCGTCCTTCCAGTGTTCGCTTTTCTGCGGCCAATTTTTTCTTCAGGTTGCGGTTTGAAGAAGTAATGGTTTATGTCGAAAGCATACCAAACTATATAGACCACTGAGACTTGTTACAACAATGTAGATCCATATCTAGCCTCAAGCTTTTGTTTCAACCAAGTACGACAGTAACCTGGCTGATTGTTTTACTTCACTCTAGCCTTTTCCTGCGGTTTCCCACCTGATTAGAGTCACAAATGAACTAAATGCATGTTCCGTGACAACCTTACACACCAACAGTTGCCCTCTAGCATAAATGGTTCAGCAATTATAGAGACAGGGTTGCCGCCATCTTGGATGCCATTTTTAATTCCGCGGGATTATTATTAGTATGTCACTCTAGATCCTTTCAGGGAAATGTGATGCAAAAATCAGCTTTTTTGGATTGAAATTGTAGGTTCCATAGTATTTATGCCTAAAACTCTAGGACTAAGCTAAATCTAGGTCCAGGATGATTGAGCAAATTCAGCGCAAGCACCAACAAAAACACAATTCTTTAATTCACCATTAGCTTTTTTCCAAAGATGTCACTGCGAATGTAAATATTGCTGTTGAGTAATTCGATTTAATATTTTTTAGTTTCAGTTTCAAGATACAGCTTTTACTACGATCTCATTCAGAGTAAAT
>BSQZ01000021.1:5112500-5115000 GCA_033239005.1 Lamellibrachia satsuma | reverse complement strand
ATGAAATATGTACAACATTTTCATTAATCTGGTTAACAAAACACGTGTTATATTCAACAAAGCAATTTTACCAAATATTTGCCAATTTTGTTTTAAATCGTGGTTAATAATGTTTCCTTAACAATCGGAGAATTGTCTTAGCAAACTACGCGTTCAAAGTCGCCTACTTATGCTACACAGCATGCGTAACGACCTCCTTAGCGTGCGACACCAACCCCTGAGGCGTAACTCAGTTAGTGGACCATAGGCGCAGCTACACAGAAAGGCGACGTTTCCAAGATGGCGGTTGTCCTGCAAGTTTCATGCGAATGCACAACTACGATCGAATTATGTCGAGGGCGTCACTATTCTTCGTGGCAAAGAGAGCGTGTACCGGTAATTGTTAAGGTATCGTCTGTCACATTGCCAGCTACCAGTCAAGACATGCTCCGAGTTTGACTACCTGACTGACTGGCTGCATGGGTGGTTGTTTGACTTTGACTGACTATCGTTTCACTACACCGCCATCAAAAGGCATTTCCAATACAGTTTATGTCGATGCTACGACCGTGCAACTGAATACAACATAACATCGTTTCTCGGGACACATTCTCCTCTCGAACAGATATTCTACCTGAATATATAAATATTTGCATACACCTATTCCTACTCTTGCCAATAGGATATGGCCATGCTACTTGCGTCCAAACTCAACATATGTAACATATTTTGGCCTTTGTTTACTAAATTAGTACT
This sequence comes from Lamellibrachia satsuma, assembly GCA_033239005.1. Classification (NCBI taxonomy): domain Eukaryota; kingdom Metazoa; phylum Annelida; class Polychaeta; order Sabellida; family Siboglinidae; genus Lamellibrachia; species Lamellibrachia satsuma. Next base: position 5,114,265 of record BSQZ01000021.1, on the reverse strand, counting down.
CTTTCAGGCCAAATGACACGTTTGTTTAAGACTTTGTGTTGGATCTGCGTATGCCTGCCTCCCTGTAAATAGGTCACTTGTTGTCTAGGTTACCAAGTTATCATTGATCTGCGTATGCGCGTATGGGTCGCGCTGGTTAATATGCCAGCCCTGGCGTGATATTTCTGATTTTAGTTACACATGGTTAGTTTTTATTATCTATTTTAGGTGCATAGCCAATACTTTTGTTTAGTTTTAAGCATTTGTTTTGCTAGTTCAAATGCCAAGAGGCGGTCCATTGCCAGTTTTACAGTGAGTATGCCAACGAACCATTCCCATACCATGATCACTCTGACAGTTAGACATGGGGCTGTCACATGGGCAGTATGTCAATAGCCATGAGTGAATCCATAAGTGGAGTTCACGCGCGACATCACCGACGATGATAACAATGAACTAGGAATCCACTGGACGCCCTGTGCTGTCAGCATGTGCATGGAAATAATATTTAATATTAAATCAACACGTGCATGGAAATAAACTTGTTTGTATTATGTATTTATTGAACTGTTCAAAATGCTTGAGATTTACACATATCTGCGTGATAGCGTGAAATGGAGTGTCACGCAAAATGCGTGAGACTATGCAAATCTATGCAATCTAACCATAATCGGGCTAGCATATGCTTGTATGTTTGCTCACGTTTTCCTCCTAGACGGCGTGCACCTCGGGCGCCAAACTTGCAAGGATTAGTCTACGACCCCACGAATGAACGCCTTTATTTTTTTTAAATACCTCGTACATCAAGGGTTCTTAGTGGTTTTTTGTGGTAAATCAACAAATGTTCGCTACGTAAAACGTTAACTTCCAACAATGGTAGAAACCACGCGCGCGCGATGCGAAAGATGGCGGTTTATTACGTAAAATGTTAACTTCAAACAATCGCAGAAAAAAGGCGCGCGCGCGGCGAATACTTACGGTACGTAAACCGTTTGAGAGTACGTAGTACAAGTTATCCTGTCCTGAGGACGGGCGTGTTTGCTAGTCTATGTAATGTAGCTGTGTAGGTAGCGATGTAAATCTTGGGGTTACCTCATATTACTTAGGACAGCTCAGTCAAATGGTATGCATGACATTAAAAAACATGCAAGAAAATAAATAATTTGGAGATTGCGAGATTCAAGCCGAAACATATAAATAAAACAACGTACTAAATTAGTATGATACTCGCAGCAGCTATAAACTTATCGAGCTAACAAAATGGAACAGCAGAATAGAAATAAATATCATACCCGTACACATATGTGTGTTGATAATATTGTTTATTAAAGTGGTATCTTTGTCACGTTTGACACTTTTTATCCCAGTCTTTGATGCCTCGTTTATCTTACCAGTGGAAACGATTTATATCAAACTGTTGATTTAGTTTTTTTCTTCTGAAAACCATTGCTACCAGAGCAGAAAGGTTTTCTTGTCTAATCCCTTCAGTACTGTGACTTAGTTTTCCGACGTCCTTTTCTTCCAAAAAGAAGATGGAATGAACAAAAAGTTAATGGAATTTCACCTTACTACTCATGTTGGCATTACGATAACTAATTCCATCAGTATTTTAGGTTAAGCAGTATGTAGGATGTGGTAAACTTAAGCTCCAGTATGTCGGTATTTTGTACATTAGTAATGGCTTAAGTACTCATTGCATATAGGAAAACACATAGGCGCTGCACATATATATTATTGGAACGTTTCCCTCTGTTCGAATCTGGTTTTTTCGAGAGATGTTAACACG